>VSMD01092428.1:0-22713 GCA_008750895.1 Mirza zaza | reverse complement strand
AACCAGGTTCATCAATCACTGTTCAAGGGGAAGCCAATATACTGAGACTACAGGGGATACAGAGGAGAAAGAATTTAATATCACAAGCATCATGTGAGAAAACAAGAATTTCTCAAATTCATCTCTATGAGAATTTGGGAGAAATTTGGGATTTTAAAGATATTTGGCAGGCATAGGGCTAGGTAATTGGGTCTGCTAGTTGGCTGGGTTCAGGGTGAAACCATAGGGGTGTAGAAATTGTCTTCTTGTGCTGAGTAAATTCCTGGGTGGAGGTTGTAAGACCAGTTGAATCAGTTCCTTGGTATGGGACACTGGTCTGGGCGGGTCAGCTGGTTCACCAGAATATAGGGCCTGAAAGGTGTCTCAAAAACTAGCCTTAGGTTTCACAAGGGTGATGTTACTTATGTGAGTAATGAAGAAATCTAAGAGTTTTTATGACCTTCAGCTGTATGACTCCCAACTAGTAAGCAATTATAAAAAAGCAAGCTAGGGAACAATGGCTGGCTATATATATATATATATATATATATACACACACACACACATATATATGTATGTATATTTTATTTTTTATTTCTTTTAACCTCTATCACAGTTCCCACCTTGTGGCCCATTGTTAATTTTATAAATGTCAAGAAACCACTTTCATGACCACCCAGCACAAATTGGCTACTTTGTGATTTGGAATTTGAGGCCTAAGGAAAAATGAGTTCTAGGACCTCTTCATGCTCAAGTTGCTAGTTCGCTAGCAAACTAGTTGCTGGTCAAGCTGTCCCACCCAACTGAACCCGTGTGCCTTGGCTGTTACCCTGACTTTCCTGAGATAGGACAAAAACTCAGACTGAGCATCTAAGTGTCAATTTATGGTACATGTAATCCCAGTTCAGAAGATGGACGGATTATGATAAATATGTTTATCATGTTGTAATGTGTTTTTGGACCAAGAGATGGCAAGCTTTTTTGTTGAGTGAAGTTTGGGCTAAAGCTTGCAGTGGTATCTTGTGGTTCAACTTAAATCACCCAATTGCCCAATCCTCACATAAATGCTTGAAGACTCCAGCATTGTCGGGAATATTCACCATCCACACTATAGTGAGAGAAAGATATTCACAAAACCAGTTCTAAGTATTCAACCGTGGAAATGAAGAAGCCACACTCTTGTCTGTCATCAGCTGCACCGAGAGTAACCTTATGAACTAGTGCATATGGTATCTGATCCCATAACTGGATAGCAGATTACAAAATAAGGTATTGTGTCTCTCAGTACCTTATTATACTCAATAAGCTTAGACAGTTTTCTAGTTAGTGGTACAATATTTATCATTTCCGCCTTGTTTGTTTTCCATTCACTTGGTACCTTCTATGTAGATGCTGCCATATTAAAACAGGAACCGTGGGATAAATAGATGATTACTTTCTCCATCAGTATTCCCACATCCTGGTATATCATATTCTATTTTTCTATTTAAAGGAATAAGAGTCTCTAAATCCATCTCTTTATCCACGTTATGCATCAGCAAATGGCTGGAGTCCCTGAAAGATGACTCACAATCATAATGGAACCAGCATGAACTCTGAACAGGAATGAGATATTTGCTTAGATAATAGGGTCAGGAAAAGAATGTGAGGTGGACATAAATGTTTCAAAGAACATAAACAAAAAGCATATGAAGAATATGTATCTGAAGAACAATTACCCCTAGGAGACAGGAGAAAATTCAGATGAATATTTTCCTATTGTTTCAAAGAAATTAAAGATAATATAAATAATTTTTTAAAATACCACAAAAGAAATACGAGGATTTAAGAAAGAGACAATAAAACTGAAAGAAAAGAGAAACTAGCAGAGTTGGTGGGGAAATGGAGAACATGTAACCACTCAAAAGAAAAAAATAATAGGAAAAAACATCCACAACTGAAAACACAGTGATAAATGGACAAGTACATACTAACAAATAAAATACAAAACCAATTATAGGAAAATTATATGGAAGACAAAGGAGAACCAATACATGTACAACCAGTAGTAAACTGGAGCTGGCTTGCACCAGCTTGCAAGAACTGATGGGGCATACACACCTCTTCCTAACTTCATTTTCGGTAACATCACATTCATAGCTTGAAATTGCCATTGCAGAAGTATTTACACCACATAAATTGACAAACACTATGAATCAAGGGGTTATATTTGTTTACAGACACAGACAGCTAGTTATTATGCATTTACAAGAATACTACTTTTTTCAAACTTTGCTCTTAAAGAAAAAAGAAATACAACAGAAAAGAAAAAATAATCAAAGGTATAACAGAAGTACAGAAGTTAATTTCCTGCAATAGAGTATTAAATCAGTATAACAAAAGAACACAAATGTCTCAGGAAAAAAGAAAAAGAAAAAGAATCAATATAGAACAATTAACTCGAAAATATATTCCAGTGACGTTTTAGAACTTCAAAGACAAATAATGTTCTGTATGTCCAGACAGAAAAGGCAATTTACATACAAGAAAAAGAAAATCAGACCGCATGCATTGAGATTCCTTCACAGCATTGAGCAATGCTTGAGGGAATGTTCCCAGGGAAAGAAAGGGTGACCCAAGAATGTTTGTTTCTCTGGCCTGGCTTTTCTTCAGGTTTTCAAGGTAACAGTCAATTGTTTTCAAACACACAATAAATCAGGTTATATAGCAGACATAAACCTTTACAAAATTCTACTTCATTATGAAATTCACGGAACTAAGAGATACATTTAAAAAAAGAAATCTGATGAACAATGAAGCCATGGTCAATTGCTGTGATAATGATGATCATATCTGTTTTAAAATAAATCTAAGACTAAAAAACAATGTTTGAGAGTTTTATATCAGAGCATAAATATAAATGTTGACAATGTAGATATTATTGAGTAACTCACTATAATCTGGAGGTAGAAAGAGGGAAGTTGTGAGGAGTTTTAAGTATAATAATGTCCTCAGCAAAAGCTCAACATAGATTCTGAAAGTTGAAGCATATAGATACAAAACCCCACCTCCAATCTCATCATGCTTTTTTTTACAGCCTATTTTTCTTATCTTTAAGGGAATATTTTACAAACTTATATCTCTTGCTGTGAATAAAACATTTTCCTGAAGTTTAGAAAGTACTGCAGGTGTACATTTTAGCTTTTTTCTTGTGCAATTTCAATATGATTAAATATAATTTAGTTTTAAAGTAACATGTGTTACCATCCATATATGAAAAAGCATATCTGTCAATTTATCCTACTTATTATATAACTTTACACTATATCCAGGAAAATTTGTGGAATATTATAAAGCTAGGAACATTTTTGAGGTGAATATTTTTGTTTTGTTGTTTACTTCTCTATATTGCCTAGAATTACTTGAAATTTTAAATAATGAATGTATGTACTTTAAAAATAAGTCATTATTTTTCTCAATATATCTCAACATATTATTCTATCAGTAAAGTTGCACTGGCAATTCTAAAATGAATACTTGTCTTCCAGAAGTTCAAAGTCTATTTGAAGGAGGCTAATAAAGATATCAATATTATAAACAATATGCTAGAGTAGGATTGTTCATAGGTATTTTGTGAGCAAAGATGAAAGACACCCGACCTAGCTGAGGGTGGAGAGATTGTTAAAACTGCTTGTAAAATGAAATAGCGTTGAGATAAGTCTTCAGGATAATTAAGGTAGGTCAAGAGAGTTCAGGAACCTTGACTTTTTGACTTGGAAGAAATACTGACCAAGGTATAGGGAATGGGATTTATAAAGGAAGACATACATGAAGGGGCACTCAGGAAAGGCACGTGTTTGGTAAGCTAGGGTGGAGTCAACAAATATGGAGAGAGAGGAAGCAGCTGGATGGTGAAGGGCTTCAGAGGCCATGCCTTGTCACTTCAAGTTCATCATGAAGATTACAGAGAGACATAGAGGTGTTTTAAGAGCAACATAAGTAGTTCTACATCTTAAAAATGTCACTCTCCCTTCAATGGATTGGAACAGAGCAAGATTCCAGGTAGGGGGTTGTGGGTCTCGCCTCTGAGGACAATTATAGGCTCAAATATGGCAGTGGAGGTAGGACGGCTGGGAGGAAAGAAATAGATTTGATACCTATTAATACCTATTAAAGAAGTAGGATCAGGAAGAATACTTTTATTGTATTCAAATAAAAGTAGGCGATAGGGGTAACAAGTACTTGAGATGGTCTCCAAGCATTTAAATAGGATAACTTCATGGATGGTTGATGCTATTGGCAGAAACAGTTAATGAAACAGGAAGAATGGGTTTGGAAGAGAGTATGGAGGGCTTGGCTTTTTGAATATGTTGAGATTGAGAAGCCTGAAAATCCCCCAGATCTCAGACATGTCCAGTAGGCAGTAGGAGGAATAAGTCTGAAACTAGACAGAGAAGTGTGGAAGACTTGTGGGTGTTATCTGAAATTATAGATAAAGTTTCCCCAGGAAAGCATATTGAGTGAGAGTGGCCAAAGGACATAACTCAGGCAAACACCAACATGAATGGAGTGGATGAAAGAAGAAGAGTAGAGGACATTGGAAAGGAGTGCCTAGAGAGTCAATGCCAGCAAGCCAGGTGCAGTGATGAAGATGACGAATGGGGCAGCAACATTTATGAGGAGCAAAGAATCTATTTTGACAAATACTCATACAGGTCTTTTTTTCTGGCTTGTTTGAAGGAAACTGGAATTAAAACATTTTGTCATCAGCACATGAACTAGATAGACATCAATAGAACAGAAGAGTCCAGAAATAGACCCCAAATACATATGGGAATTTCATTTACAGTAATCTGATATTATAATTCAGTGAAGAAAAAAAATGGATTTCTATGGGTTAAAGAATATAGCTAAAGTTTGGTAGAATTGAGCTGTTAAGTGCCAGTGGCCTTAAGCAACAGTAAATTGCTTTATCCAATTTAGTGAGCTCTACCCTCTTTCTGAAAGGGAAACCCATGTACCTTTAAGGGCATGGACTTCAGTGGAAGTCTGTGAAATCTATATGAAATCCCCTTGAATGATTTAGGTAGAACTTCACTCCAGAGCAAGGTTAAGAATTCTGAATGAGATTGCCAGATATTGGAAAATTAAAACATTTGCTGCGTATATGTCAGACCTCAGAAAGAACAAGATGTGCCAGCCAAGCAATTAAAGTCTTTCACTTGTGTAAGTCATTGATACTCAAGTGTATATAATTGCTTCCGGCCTGCTGAAAATCCAGCATGCTGATGAATATCCATACCAGATTGTTTCTGTAAGAAGGCAAACATCGCCATCTACACCACCATGTAAAGGCTACCTGCTATATGTCCACATAAGTGTTGATCCGTTAATACCAATTTGCTGGTGAGTACACGGGGTGCTTGTTTTTCCATTCTTGAGATACATAGCTTAGTAGAATGGGTTCCAGCTCTATCCAGGAAAATACAAGAGGTGCTATATCACTATTGTTTCTTAAAGCTGAATAGTACTCCATGGTATACTTATACCACATTTTATTAATACACTCATGTATTGATGGGTAACATTTATCAGGTGTCGGGTAGGTGGGGGGGCATGGGCAATATAAGTAATCTTAACATTTGTACCCCCATAATATGCTGAAATAATAAAAAAAGACTACCTGCTAATGCATTTCCAAACCATGATTTAATTTTGAGTTTGAAGGATGGAAAATAAAGTACAACTTCATCCACCAATGGTGCATCCATAGCATCTTAGTCATTGTCCCTGGAGCATGCTTAGGTGATGATAAATTATGGCTTTCTTCTTATTTAGTGAAGCTGTCATGGATTCATCTGGACAGTTTATAGGGCACTTCTCTTTGCTTTGCAGAGACCTAGTGATTTAGAGATGATCAGAGAGTTAAAGAAGCCATCACATACTCACGTCAAAAAAAACAAGACAAAACAAAACAAAAAAAACAGGTTCTCTGCCCATTAAACACACCCTATTCTCATTTTACCTTTTTTTTTTTTTTTTTTTTCATTTAAAGCACATCCTCACTGATGTCAGCTAAAGCCTCAGTTGCCTTTTAGGAGAAAAATTTACTAGGCTCCCTGTTTCCTGGAAAACCCAACTCAATCCTGTGAAGATCGAGGAAGGATTTATTCAGAGAAAACAGATGAGAGCGTGTTGCACTTTCTTTTCAGTATCTAGTACTGAGAGTTAAAGCAAAAGCTACTGCCAGGATCAAATGCCAGCACCATGTGACCATCTACGCCAGACAGAATATAGTGGGGACTCTATTATTAATATTACCATGGTAAGGACAAACTTTTACTTTTGTAAGAAGGACCACTAACATAACACTGGAAAAGTTTCTAAGGATAATGAGGACATTCATTTTTTTAAAAAACAACAATATGACCCATCCAGTAGTAAATTTTAAATGCATGAGAGAGGGAGAGCGACTTGGAGCTGGGATGGGCATGTTTGAGCCCAAGCAATATTTAGCAGCTGTGTGAACTTGGGCATGTCATTTATGCTTTCTAAGCTTGTGTGGTTATCTGAAAAATGCAGGTGTCCATTCTGCTTTTTTCATGGAACCGTTGTATCAAAGCAAAGTACTTTAAGGCAGGAGAAATGTTCTACAAACAAAGGGCATAAGCCTGGCCCAGAGTCTTCACTCAATGGTTTTTAATGAATGTCTGAAAGAGTAGTTATCAAATTACTTTTTTTTAAATTTCAGAATATTATGGGGGTACAAATGCTTTGGTCACCTAAATTGCCTTTGCACCACCCACATCATAGCTATAAGCATGTCCATCCCCAAGACAGTGTGCACCGCACCTTTTAGGTGTGAATTTACCCATCCCTTTCTCCCCACTCCCACTGGCCGGATCCCCAATGAATGTTACTTTCATATGTGCACATAAGTGTTGATCGAAGTTGTAAGTGTGCCCATCCCCCAGATAGTGTGCGTTGTACATGTTAGGTATGAATTTACCCAGCCCCTCTTCCCGCCTCCCACCTACTTGCTTTCCAATGAATATTATCTCCATATGTGCACATAAGTGTTATTGGTAAGTACATGTGGTGTTTGTTTTTCCATTCTTGTGATACTTCACTTAGAAAAATGGTCTCTAGTTCCATCCAGGTTAATATAAGAGATATTAGTTCACCATTTTTTTTGTGACTGAATAATACTCCATGGTCTACATATACCACATTTTATTAATCCACTCATGTATTGATGGGCACTTGGGTCATTTCCACGTCTTTGCAATTGTGAATTATGCTGCTATAAACATTCAAGTGCAGATGTCTTTTCTATAGGATGTCTTTTTTTCCTTTGGGTAGATACCTAGTAGTGGGATTGCTGGATCAAATGGTAATTCTACTTTTAGTTCTTTTGAGGTATCCCAATACTCCTTTCCATGGAGGTTGTACTAGTTTACAGTCCCACCAACAGTGTATGAGCATTCCTAACTCCCTGCATCCCTGCCAATATTTGCTGTTTTGGGACTTTTTGATAAAAGCCATTCTCACTGGAGATAAGTGGTATTTCATTGTGGTTTTGATTTGCATTTCCCTGACGATTAGAGATGTTGAACATTTTTTCATATGTGTTTTGGCCATTAGTCTATCTTCTTTTGAAAAATTTTATGTCTTTTGCCCACTTTTTAATAGGGTTGTTTGATTTTTTTTCTTGTTAATTTGTCTGAGTTCTTTGTAGATTCTAGTTATCAGTCCTTTACCAGATGTATAGCATGTAAATATTTTCTCCCATTCTGTAGGTTGTCTGTTTGCTCTCGTGATAGTTTCCTTGGCTGTGAAGCAGCTTTTTAATTTTATCAGGTCCCATTTATTTATTTTCGTTGTCGCTGTGATTGTTTTTGGGGTCTTCTTCATAAATTCTTTGCCTAGGCCAATGTCAGTAACAGTTTTTGCAATATTATCTTCTATAATTCTTATGGTTTCAAATTACTGTGCATCAAAATCATCTGGAAAGTTAATTTTTTAAAAAAAGTATCTGGCTTTATTCCATGTCTACCAATTCAGAGTGAAACCCAGGACTCTCAAGACCTCTGAGTGCTTCTAAAGTACACATTTGATATGGCGGATGCTGTGATGTGTCACCCAGATGCCCCTTCAAGGAGGGATTTGTTTTCTAGCCCGTCAGAGTGTGGTCAGAGGCAGCCCTCAGCTCTCATGTCTGCTCCCTTCCTTTCCATCCTTAGCTGTTGTGTCCTGCGGGCACAAACCTTAACTACTCCATACACACCCCAAACACTAAACTCTGTCTCAAAGTCTGACTTCTCGACAACCCCACCTGCTACATTTGTTAAATCTGAATCTGAAAACCGGGTGCAATTATGTTCTCCCTCATTCTAAAAAACCTTAAGTCTTCATTGCCTACAGAGATGGAGTTAAGACCCTTTGTGATTTAATACCAATCTTTCTTTTTTGCCTCATTCCTCCATAAGTGTTTCTTAATCCGCAGGCCAGCGAGACCAGACTGTTTTCTGTGTAACGGTGCATTTTCATGCTAGAAGCCTTTGCATGAGTGTCTCCCGTACATTAACTTACTATTCTCTTCCCTATTAAAATCCTATCTGTTTGTGAAGATTTCTTATAGGAGTTACCTGAACCATGGGGTCTCTGTCAATTCTCCAGTCTTGCCTTGACCTCATTCCCTTGCTATAAGTTGTGGTTTGGGGTGCCCTGCTCACCAAATTGAGCTCCTCAAAAAACAGAAACCTTGTGTTTCCCAGCATTTCATTTGTCTACATCACTCAGCCTAGTGCCTTAGTCATGGCAGATACACAAAGCCTTTGGGAGATTAGTTAATGGTACCGAAGCAGTAATTTATTAAAATATAAGTTTGTATTGCTAGAAAAATCCCAGGAACTACTATATCATTGAAGCCATTGCCCCTTTTTATCGCACAGATAAGAAAGCTGAAGCTTAAAGGACTTGTTTAAAATCATATAATTAATAAGCCGTAAAATGGAACCCTAACTCAGATCTATTTACTTCTTATTGAACATATATTTTAATGCTCAATTTTAAAATTAGAAACATTACATAAACATTGGAAACTACTCTGGATGATACTATAATGGTGGATGCACAGCATGATAAATTTGTCCAAATCCATAGAATGTACAACACCAAGGGTCAACCCTAACGTAAACTATATAGACTGATAGGTCTATATGATGTGACAATGTAGGTTCATCAGTTGTAGCAAACGAGTCACTCTGGCAAAGGATTTTGTTAAAGGGAGGGATTATGCATATGTGAGAGAAGGGGATATATGGGAAATCTCTGTGTTTTCTGCTCAATATTTCTGTGAA
This sequence comes from Mirza zaza, assembly GCA_008750895.1. Classification (NCBI taxonomy): domain Eukaryota; kingdom Metazoa; phylum Chordata; class Mammalia; order Primates; family Cheirogaleidae; genus Mirza; species Mirza zaza. The sequence continues at coordinate 13,393 of VSMD01092428.1, read as the reverse complement.
CCTAAAACTGTTCTAAAATACAAAGTCTACTAAAAAATAGTTTGGGGTGACTTTTAACATAGAGTTAAAGTCCTATATGCAATCAATTAAATTCCTATAAGTTTTTTAGGGGTGTGGTCCTCTGTTCTACCATTGAGGACCAAAAGGAAAAGAAAGAGGCAAAGCTACTCTCAGCCTGCTTTGCAATCACGTCATGTCATCATTTATGTTATTCTCCTGGCTATAAATGTTTTTACCGCCATTCCTACACTATGTAAATATTATGTCTTGGTTTCAGTGCCCCCAAAAGCAGATCCCTAGGTAAAGATTCACGTGCAATAGTTTATTTAGGATGTGCACCCAGGAAACAAGGGCAGAGGAGCAGGAAAAAGAGGCAAGGGAAGGAAGACTACCAGCAAAAGTTATGTTATAAGCCAGTCACAACTCTAGGTAACTGGATCTTAGTCCTGGTGGGAATTTCTGGGAACCAGTGGAGAACAAAAGCCTCTGAGTTAATCCCCCTGATGGGGTAAACAAGCTGGGATAGTTAAATATAGTCTCCTTTCAGTCTATTGGTTCAGGGCTTCTGAATTGGGAGGTGCAGGTTAATTTCCCAACACATCTTGCGTGCCCCACTCCTAAGGAAAAGCAATTCTGTTGCCAGATCAAGCAAAAAAAAAAAAAAATCACAGGTGCTGGCAGTTGGAAGCCAGGTTTTTTGGCTCTGATTTATATAAGTTCAGTTTTATTAGATGGAATGCTGAAGAGGAACTTGAAAAAGAAAAGAAAAATCTTTAAGGATAAAATAACATACACAAAACTTCATTTGCTTTTGCTTTTTCTTCATGTAAAAAGATCTTGATTGCCTGATGGTTATACTGAAAGAGTTAGTGCTCTTAAAAATTTCCAGTGCAATTATATGTATCACCATTTAGAGCTTAGTTAGAAATGGCATCTGCTGGAACCATCTTTTGTTGGTGGGACACCATCCATGTTTTTTAAAAAGTACATAATAGGCCATGAGTACTACAGAACCCCCAAATAATAAGGCTATAAAAATATAAATTTATTTTGCTTTCACATTCAAAAGTCTGATGGGTGTTAACCCAGGGTTAAAATGGTGCTCCATGGTGCAAGAGACCCAAGGTACACTATCTGGCTGCACCGTCAGGCATGGCGTCTGTTTTCAGAATTATCTTGTGCTATACAGTAGCTGCTAGAGCTCTCCCCAATCCAGTCTCTGATGACTGCATAAAGGAAGGAGAGGAGGTTAAAGAGGAGATGCAGTGCACTTCTCAGAAACTGTGCACCTTACCTCTGCTTATATCACATTGCCAAAACCTTGGTCACATGACCAGACCTCATTGCAAAGGAGACAGAAAAAGGATCTTTCATTCCAGTGGCCACATGCCCAACTAAAATGGGAGCTTTACTACTGAAGAAAAAGTGGAGAAAGAGATATTTGGGACAACTGTCACTCTCTTCCTTACAAGTCCAAAAACATAAACTAGGAATTTTTAAAAATCTGAAATGCAAAAAAAAGAAAAACAACTGCTAACAGAAAGTTTTATCCTAAAACAGTCCTTATTGAGATGAAAGGGGAAAAACACGTTTTCCTCAGACTCCTGCTGAACTTGTACTTAGGTCAGAATCTCATTAACTTCATGGACCTATTGCAGGGGAGTGAGTGTGTATGTGTGTGTGTGTTTGTGTGTATGTGTGGTGTATATATGTCTGTGAACGTGTATAAGTTAAAATCTTAAGAGGAGTCCTTTCTTTTGATACCAGCCATGTTATAGATATTGTTCCTACAATTTAGCCTGTGTAAACAAGAGATAACATATACAAATATTATGAGCACTTAGGGAAAAATTTTCAAACATGAATTTGTTTTTATAAATCTCATTTCTCATTCAGCATGGTATTCCAATTCATGGCATTCATTTGACTTTTGAATCTGAGATACTGTTCAAGATATAATAATATGATAAGCATTTTTAAGTCTTATAATTACCAGAAGCATGAATACTCCTTCATGAAGCTGAATGAAAAATTATTGAAAAGGAATAGAAGAGACATTTTCAAGGTAGGCTTTTCGACCACCGTAAGAAACAAACCCAGGGGAAAACAGACCATTGGCATTGTTATTGCTCACGAATTCACAGGCAGATTTTGTGGTTAAAAATAAAACTACAGGTCTCTTGACAGAAAAGATGGGTAGAAACCAAAAAATTTGTGCTTTTCCTTGGATGATTGTGATGGATAATCAGAGACACAGCTTTTCATATTGATTGGCCTCATCTTTCTGGAGACCAGAAATGGAATCCATCTGGATGTTTGCTAAAAGACAGCAGATGGAGTTATACCACGTGACACTGAGCAGTTCTCTCTATCATAATCCACCAATAGCGTTCTTTACAAGAATTATATTACTGGAGACCTGAAACATAATTTTCCTCTTACGGCTTGGCTCCAGATTTGTTATGGCTGTGGATTCTCCATTTTAGAAGAGAAAGTTTCTTAAATATCCTCTGTACTTCCCTTTTTTAAATTTGGAAAACAAGGAGAGACCAGCTAGCATGACTTTGTATCTGGAAAGGTTCTAGGGCAATTCATTAAAGATTCATTTGTAGGTACCTTGAAAATAAGTATATGTTAATGAGTGGCAACAATAATTTTTCTTAAGTGAATTGTGCAAAACAAACGCACTGTCTCAGTTGTATAATATGTTAGTTATCATGTACAAAATGTAAAGATACTTGGCTTCACCTATTTGCAACTACCTTCTTCCTCAATTCTTCATGCTCATAGACCGCAAATCTATATTTACAGCAGTCTTGAGGACCTAGTTAGTATTTTTTCTTTGTTATATCTCTTGATATCATCTGCTCTTGTCTTTATCACCTTTAATATTGGTTACATCACTCTGTTTCCTTGACTTCCATTTCCATCCTATATTATACACTTACCAAATAGGTAAGCCTACTATCATTTTTCCTAGGTCTCCAAATTTGTTCCCTCCAAATCTAACAAAAGAATCTTTCTATCCACTACCTTTCCTATTTCCCCCAAGAAGCTTATTTCAAGTTCAGGCCCCCACTCACTTCATCAAGACCCTTAATCTTTCTTTTGAAACTTCTTTCCCATGCTGTAAGAAAGGGCCACCTTAAATTTCATTCATTAATTCAACAAACTTATACAAATTCATGCAACCTCTTAGTTATGTATTTCAATTTCAAGGACAGAAAGGCATGGGATAATGCCATTACAATAAAATAACTATTGGGTGATCACAAATACACACAAAGCCTGGAGATTGGTGGAAAACAGAGCTTTGGTTTACTCATTGAATTTCTCACTAGTCGTTCCAGGTTTCATCTCAGGTGGGTGTTAGGTGGTTTGCTTCATCTATAATTTGTTTCCTGGTTCCCTCCATGCTTTTATCCCTCTGGACCACCCATCGCCAGGGTTTCACCTCTCCAACAATAGGTTCCCTCTGGTCCTCTATCCACCCTATGGAGATGCAGAACCTTTATCAGATCATTCAGATACTGTGAAGCATCTAGAGATGTCTTCAATTCCTCCAGTTCTCTCCCAGAAAAATACCTCCAAGTTCAACAAAATGTTCTCCTACTAATATAGATCAACTCTTAAAGCATAGCTTATAGGCAATTTTATGCTAAGGAAAGATCTCTCCCTAGTAAGGGGGAAAGAAAAAACAAAACACCTTGAGGATGCTTTAGAGACACATGCAAGAATGACTGTATGTGTCACACCCTATACATCTGCAGACATCTAATTTGCTATATTCACTCTCACTAGCATTAGATAGTCTCCTTTATTTTTACCCTGTTACCACATTACCGGACAAAGTCAGAGAGGCAAGTATATTTGACTCACTACAAGTTTCTGTTCTGTGATCTTACTGATGTTAGGGCACAATGGCAGTACTATCCTATATGGAAGCATATCATAATCCTCTACTGTGTGCCCTTTTTGTTTTCCCAGAAGCTACGTTCCTTTTCCTAACAAAAGATATGCCCATTTCTTACAGTAATGAAAGTAAAATTAGCAGGCATGCATTCATTGACTTATCTTCTCTTTCTTTCAGCAAATTGAGCTGCTACTAGGTACAAATTACAGTGCTAGGGACAAGGAACAGACGAGCAATCAAAGAAAGACAAAGCTCTTGGCCTCAGGGAGAATGCAGTGTAAATTAACTTTAATACAGTAACAGTGATGTAAATGTAAAAATTACCATGATGGAAAGTGAAGTGGAGTTACATGGTTCTGTAAGAGCTTGTAGAAAAGAGAACTTAACCTTGTAAGAGATGTTTGGGAACTTCTTAGAGACAGTGACTCTGAACCTGAGAACAAAAATAGGAGGGGCATTAACTAGGCAAGGGGTCAGGAGAGGGGAAGCTAGCAGGGAAGGATTTTTGTAAGAAAACAAACATCGCTTGCGTCAAGGGAGCAAGAATTTAGAGGAATTGAATGTGAAAAGGGCTAGATGCCTGAAAAGTTGAAATCAAAAGCAAGTGTGGTTTAAGGGGAGACTGAAAATGTGGGGAGTGGGGGAAATCTAGATCATGTGAAATCTTACAGGCTGTGTTAAGGAGGGTTGGCTGTAATGTAAGACAGATGTAAAGCCAGAGAAAGGTTTTAAGTAGAGTGCAGGATGTGAAAAATTAGACTTAGCTTTGAGAAGTTTACTTGGAGATGGTGAGTGGAGAATGGATTGGAGGAGGACCGGAATGGATGCAGAGGGCCAGTCAGCAGGCTTGTGCAAGGGTCTAGGTGGGAGACCAGGTAGCTTGGCTTAGGTTGTGCGAACAGGGAGGAAGAAAAATAGGTTTGAGAGATATTTAGAGAGTAAATCTATAAAACTTGATGATTTGAATTTAAGATATAAGGAAGAGGGAATTGCCAAAGATAATTTAGGGTTTCTATTTGGGGGAATTGGGTAGATGGTGGTTTAATAGGATGTGGTTTACAGGGAAGATGTAGTACATATTGGTGGAATTTTTGTTAATTCGTCAGAGAAATTTGGTTTCATTCTTCGTGTTAGGCTCAATTCCACTGGAGAAAACCCTGAGACAAAAATTTGAATGTGAGCCATTGTTTGAGGAAGTAAATGTGGAAAATGAATAAGGAAGAGAGAAATGAGAAAGGGAAAGGAGGCAATCTAATACCTGCTGATGAACAGGTCACCTGTGTGGGCAACTGGGGCTTCTCCTACTGGTGACCTCCAGGAGATGGGGTAGAACATGCTTTTGAGTTGTCTTACCTGGAGGATGGCGAATATGGAATATTTATATGCTAAATCATATCCGTTATTAGTTGAAGAACTCTCCCAGGGGCATTAATTCATGATACTTCTTACCATCCTGTGTTCTGGCCAATGACACCCTGGAAGGCTCTTGATAAGACATCAGAGTGGATTGGAAAGGTAACACTGAAAGAATACTGGCAGACTGTGGACAGTGTCTGTTGTCCTCTAATTCCCTCCTTCAATATTTTTAGTTTTACCATTTTCTCTAAGTTCATTTACTCTATCATGATACTTTTGTCCTTTTCAACTCTTGCCCTGTATCTCAACTTTCTTGTATTGCTACATTTCAACTAAGTCATTAATCCACAAATTCTTTGATCTTCAAGTCAATATGGTACTTTCTATACCACTGCATGCTCATAACTTTATATCTTTATTATAATAAGACAGTAATATATTATGAAGTCACGCATGATTCTATGCCAGTTGTGATGAAAAGGTAACAAGATAGATGCATAGCCAAGCATACAAAATGTTGGTCACAAAGACATAACACTGTAAATAATATTAACCTAAAAATCCTCAACTGTAGCTATCAGTGCTTTGGTCTCAAACTGGAAAGTGAGAGCAAGTTGGGTGCCTCAGGGACCTAAATCCAAAATTACTCCTTATTTTTATTAGTGACTTCTATGATGGAGTAGAGAATACATTTTACAACATTTGCTGACATTGCCAAGTTGGCAGTAACTGTCAGCACTTTGGAAAACTGAAATATTAATACAATATCTAGTATATCATTGGGCATAGACTAGATGCTTCATAAAAAATTGGTGGTTGATGGATTAAAATCTAGTACAATCATTGTAGACATTCTTCACAGATTCTATGTCAAACCTCTCTGCTCTCTTGGGACCCTATCCACACCTTCTTCATCTTTGAGGACAACCTAATGTCCAAGTTCATGAAATCCAAAGACATCTGATTTTCTCTCCTTACATTTGCACTTTCTCCACCAAGGCGATTTCTATATTAATCCATGATTGTTTCTTGCTAAGCCACACTCTCCTTCTCCTTCCATCAACTGTCTTCTCTTATCCTTCTCTTCGTTAACCTTTTCCGCATCGTTTCTCATCCTCTTGGCTAGAAACCTGCTCAAGTGTCTCCTAGATTAAAAACTCATCTGCTCTCCATCACAATATTCCTCTAGCTTCTAAGTGCTACTCACACCTCCACTTCATTGTTGCCATTTACTTTCTCTCTGGCCTTAGAAGGACTTGCATGAAAGAACTCTAGCTTACAGCCTTTTACATCCAGCTCATGGTACTGGTACAGCTCCAGTCACTTGTAGGGCAAGATTGAATGTTCAGTGAAGGAGCATAGTTAGCACTTTGTAACTTCTCTTCTTCCTACCCTAATGCTTCTTGAAAATTTCCATTGACTTTTTTCCACTGGTTCAGAGCCCAAAGTTTCCTCCTGTCCTTGGCCTTTTTCCTTCTTTCTCCAAATTTTTTTTTTTGTTGGTTTGTTTTTTGAGACAGAGTCTCACTCTTTTGCCTCGGCTACAGTATAGTGTCATCATCATAGCTCACTACAACCTCAAACTCCTGGGCTTAAGTGATCCTCCTGCCTCAGCCTCCCAAGTAGCTGGGACTACAGGTGTGTGCCACCACACCTGGCTAATTTTTCTGTTTTTAGTAGAGATGGGGTCTTGTTCTTTCTCAGGATTGTTTTGAACTCCTGACTTCAAGAGATCCTCTCACCTTGGCCTCCCTCAGTTTTAGGATTACAGGAGCAAGCTACTGCACCCAGCCTAACTCACAGTTTTCTAACCACAAAGCTGAGAGTTTACCCTAGTAACAAGTATTCAGAAGAATGAGGTGAAACAATATATGCTTTCTTTTTCTCATTAAATGTTCTTGGACAGAACTCCACCCAAATAGTTTTTAACTATTTTTGACCTTTACTTCCTAATATCTTTAGAGCTATCACTTTGTCCCAAACTGATTTTAAAAAAGTATTTGAAAATAATTTAAGCCATGTAATCACATTTAATTTTTTTTAATTTTTATTTTTTATTTCAGCATATTACATGGGTACAAATGTTTAGGTCACATATATTGCCTTTGCCTGGCCCCAGTTAGAGCTTCAAGAGTGTCCATCCCCCAGATGGTGCACACTGTACCCATTAGGTGTGAATATACCATCCCTTCCTCCCCCATCACACCAAGCCGACACCCGATGAATGTTACTATTATATGTACACATTAGTGTTGATCAATTAATACCAACCATATAATCATATTTTCCAAACTCAAATCTGTGACTGACTTTGCTTTCTTTTTGAATCATGACATCAAGGCCAACATTCATTTTAAGTGGCATTATTTTCATACACAGGATAATAATTAACATAAATAATAATACCATAATAATAATTAACATAAATATCACTTGTTATTATCCAGACACAGATGTACATGTATCATCACATTTCATTTCTGTAATTAGCCTGTAAGGTAGGTATTATCTCCATTTTAAAGATGAGCAATTGCCTCTCAGAGATGTTAGGCAATTTGCCCAAGTTTACGCAGTGACAGGCAGGGTGGTTATTATTCTCAGACAATCTTGTTCCAGAGTCTGTGCATTGAATAAATTTAAATAGTAGCTCTTTCCTTCACCCCCACCAAGATTTGCAATTGATTAAACACAACAGAGAAATTTAGGTTCAGTGGAGATATTTTCCCTATTTCATGTATTGTTTGAAATATATTCTATAAAGTTATAATATTTGAGGAGAAAATGTATTTGGTAAAATATTCTAATAAAAAGAAAACACAAAATCTTTTTGGACTAATAAAAAAAATGCTTGTGCCATCCATATGGGTCACTCGATGAAAAAATGTACTTAGATTTTTCCTTTATTCTTGGTAAACAAATTAACATCTGTTATCCCAAATAGGCAAGCTTAGCCAGCCATGACTCCTCTCAAAAAATACGTTCTGGAAGATTTTAAAAATATATTTATTTTGGAGGCTTCGGAGAACTAGAGTAAACAGCTGGCAATGCCTAACGAAAGTCCTCTTTTCCTTTTTTCACTCTCATTAAAATATTCTCTTTCAAAGAATCATTCAGATGAATACAAAAGGAAAATATTAAAATATAGAAGAGTCAGGAGAAAGGTTTGTAGTTCTGCAAGTAGTAAGAACACATACATGAGATTTGATTTTCCTAGAGAAACGAATGCTTTGAACAATTTCATTATTTATTTGACCCACTTACTAGGCATGGCCATTAGGAGATAGACCTAAGCAAAGTCAGTCCTTCTGGCTAAGAGGATAAAACAATTATACTGTGAGATACTGAAGGGCCTGATCTATTGCTAATAGAAGTTTTTCTGTAATTGGACTGGGTTAGATATAGGTAGTGTTATGGTAAATAAACACTAAAACATAAGACGCATGAGGGCACAGGTTATGGTTCATTTGGGGAGGAAATACAAGAAAAATGAGGGCACGAGGAAACTTTTGGGGGCAATAGATAGGTTAACTATCTTGATTGTGGTGATTGTTTCCTGGGGCAGTGTCAAAAGTTATCAAATTATGTACTTTAAATATGGAACATTTGCTGTATGACAATTATACTTTAATAAGACCGTGATTTCTAGGCAGCTTCCAGTAAGAATATGTGATTTTAGTAACTCCTGGGGCCTTCCCAGGAAGCCTAGAAGGGTCCTTCCCTTCCCAGGCCTCAAGAGAGAAAACAACCTTCCTTACACAAATAGCTCATGAATGCTAGGTGTGATGCCTGGCATTGGATATAAAAATAATTTTTCTAAAATCAAAGATTATAAGTTAAGATCCAGAAACAAAATCCAACTATTTGCAGCATAAATAAGACAGATCTGAGACATAATAACAAAAAGGGGCAAAAGAATGAGAAAATTGATGCTAATCTAAATTGAATAACAGAGATCACTGTCTTAAGATCAAAGCTGATCTTAAGCTTTACAGGAGAATGTATCAATTATATAAGAGGAAGATTATTTCCCAGGATGACACCATGAGAAACTGGAACTGCTCCTCAGAGAAACTGATGAAAAGTGTGTGTATATATATATATGGATATATATATACTTTTCATATATATCCATATATATACACATATATATGGATATATATGTATATATACATATATATGGATATATGTATATGTACACACACATGCACACCATTTAATATCTCCAAAAATGGTTCTAAGGACACATGGCAAATGAAGAAATACTATTGAAGAAAATATACCAAAATTCAATAAGAGCAGTGGGAGTCTGTGATATTTGAACCAAGATCACTCCCTCCTACTCCCCTTCCAGCTCAACAAGACAAAAACATTTCTCCAGACTTGTGCAGCCAAGAACCCAAGGCTCTCTCTACATCCAGCTCCTAGCCTGGAGAGCAATCTTACTGGGAGGGGAAGGACTTCTTACCCTTCCCCCAACTACCTGTTGCTAAAGCTAAGTTCTTGGAGAGTTCAGCTAAGAGAGGAGTCTCCCTCCTTCTTCCAGTCCCTACTGGTGGAAGGGAGGCTCTACTCAGGCCACAGAACCTTTGAGAAAACTGGTGTCCCTTGCCTTACTTTATATGACTGTGGTTCCATGCTAGGCCAGACAAATTGAGATTACCTAAGACTATTGCCTCCCCTTCTACTTAAAGTTTAGCTTCTAAAGCAGGGATATCACTCAGAGAGAAGCATCTCATTGTTCCCCACCTCAACCCCCTCTCACCTTCCCACCCTTCTAAGTCTCCAAAGTCTACTATTCTATTCTCTATGTCATGTGTCCACATTATTGAGCTCTCACTTATATGTGAGAATGTGCAGTATTTGACTCTCTGTGTATGAGTTGTTTCACTTAAGATAATGGCCTCCAGTTCCATCCATGTTGCTGCAAAAGACATAGTTTCATTCTTTTTTATGGCTGAATAATATTCCATGATATATATATGTGTGTGTGTGTATATATATATATGTATGTATGTATATCTCACATTTTCCTTATCCAGTCATCTGATGATGGACACTTTGATTCCATATCTTTACTATTGTGAATACTGCTGTGATAAATGTATGAGTGTAGGTATCTTTTGATATAATGATTCCTTTTTTTTTTTTTTTGAGTAGACACCTAGTAGTGAGTGGGATTGCTAGATCAAATGATAGATCTACTTTTAGTTCTTTGAAAAATCTCCACTCTGTTTTCAATAGAGGTTGTATATTCTCACCAATATATATAAGTGTTCTCTTTTTTAAACATTCTCTCCAATGTTTGTTATTTTTTGACTTTTTAATAGTAGCCATTCTGACTGGTGTAAGATGATATCTCACTGTGGTTTTAATTTGCATTTCTGTGTTGATTAGTAATGAGCATTTTTCATCTCTTTTTGGCCCTTTGTATATGTCTTCTTTTGAAAAATATCTATTCATGTCATTTGCCCACTTTTTAATGGGGTTATTCATTTTTGTTCTTGTTGTCAAGTTGTTTGAGTTCCTTGTAAATTCTGGGTATTAGTCCCCTGCTGGATGCACAGTTTGCAAACATTTTCTTCTGTTTTATAGGTTGTCTGTTCACTCTGTTGATTATTTCTTTCGCTGTGCAGAAGCTTTTTAGTTTAATTAAATCCAATTTGTCTATTTTTGTTTTTATGCTTGTGCTTTTGAGGTCTTAGTCATGATTTATTTGCCTAGACCCAATAAAGCAAAGTGCAATACAATAATGTATAACTGTGCTTCTCCTCCCCCCCACTTTATTGAGGTATGGTTGACAAATAAAAATTGTATAAATTTAGGTATACAATGTGGTATTTTGATATAAGTATACTTTGTGTAATGATTTCCATAGTCGAGCTAATTAACACATCCATCACCTTACATAGTTACCATTTGTATGTGTTGTGTATGTGATGTGAATACTCAGAATATACTCTATTAGCAAATTTCCAGTTTACCATACATTATTAACTATAGTCTATTGTTAACATTTATCATACATTATTATTAACTATAGTTCTCACGCTGTATTTTAGATCTCTAGAACTTATTCATCTTATAACTGAAAGTTTGATGAACATCTCCTATTTTCCTCACCTACTAGTCCCTGATAGCCACCTATCTACTCTCTATTTCTCTAACTTCAACTTTTTTAGATTCCGCATACATGTGATGTCATTCAATATTTTGTCTTTTTGTGTATGGTTTATTTCCTTGGGACATACTTGCAAGAAGATCTTATAGCTCCCATGTGCCTATGGACTCATGGTTTTCACTTTCAGTTCTACATATCACAATGGCATTTTTAGTTGGCAGAAAGATCATATGCAAAACCTTACCTACAGAGGAGTCTGGGAAATGTAGTCTTTAGTTTTCTAAACTCTATAGCAGAGCTATTTAAAGTATGCTCCATGGACTGCTGACAGACTGTGAACTGTTTGTTGTCAATGAAAAGGTAAATACAGAAATTAAGATTAGCTATTTAGAAATCTATTATCTACTTAACAGTAGTTTTATGTCTGTTGAACGTAATAATTTTAAAATGAGGCTAGGTTTTTTGGCTTTTTTATTTTATTGTTTTTCAGTAACGTATTTTATTGCATTTTACAAAAGTATTGGTATTTAGCAGATTTTAAAGAAACTGGTATGCACCACAGATAGTTTGCAAAACACTGCTTTATAAAATACCAGTAAATAAACTAGAAGGAGGTTGAAATGGATGCCCAACATATTTGAAATAACAAAAAATCATTCTCATCTATGCAAGGATATAGAAAACATATGACATGCTATTGCATCTAGAAAAAAGAAAACATTTTAAAATTGAATGAAAATAAAAAAACATTTTAAAAAACATTTTAAAATTAAATGAAAATTAAAAAAACCTCACGAGTGGTAAAATAATTGCATAAAAGATCTAATGATAAATATTTAAACCTGTTAAACTTAGAATTTTAAGTGTTGTTGAAAAATGGAGCAAAGATTTAACAATCCATTTTTTCTTTGTAAATGGGTTTAGTGGCCAACCTCCAAGATGGTTCCCCAAATCCCTACCTCCTAGTCTTTATGTGTTGTCCCCTCCCATATTAAATACTGCTGACTTGTATAACCAATAGAACATTGAGAAAATCCTCGTGAACTCCAAAACTAGGTCATAAAACACATCACAGCTTCCATCTTGCTCTTTTGGATCACTGGCTCTGGGGGGAGTCAGCTACCATGTTGTGAGAACACTCATGTAGCCCTACAATGAGAACCATATGGTGAGGAACTGAGGCCTCTTACCAACAGCTAGCACCAACTTGCCACTCGAAGTGAGTGAGCCATCTTATAAGGTTCCTCTAACCTAGTCCAGCCTTCAGATGCCTGTAACCCTGATGACATCTTGACTGCAATCTCATGAGAGACCTCAAGCCAGAACTGACCAGTTAAGCTCTCCCAAATTCCTGAACAGAAACTGTGAAATCATGAATATTTATTATTTTAAGGTTTGGGGATAATTTGTTGAACAGCAATATGTATGTTTCATGAGATAATTTGTTACATAGCAATTGATAACTAATACAATGGGAATATTTTTATTTTTATTATAAAATAATATATATTAATATAAATAATATAATATATATTTTCTTGAGTAATATTGTTGAATGAATAAACCCCCCAAGATCATGATGATTTTGCATCCATCTGATGAATATATATGTATATATACACACACATATTTTATTTATGTATTTTGGCATATTATGGGGGTACAAATTTTAAGGTTTCAATAAATGCCCTTTCCCCCCTTCCCCCACAAGTCTGAGTTTCCAGCATGACCAGCCCCCAGATCGTGCACATCTCACTCATTATGTATGTATATACCCGCCCCCCTCCCTCCTCCCACCTGCCCAATACCCTATTACTGTAGTACCTATGTGTCCACTTAGGTGCTGCTCAGTTAATACCAGTTTGCTGGTGAGTATATGTGGTGCTTGTTTTCCCATTCTTGGGATATTTCACTTAGTAGTATGGGTTCCAGCTCTAACCAGGAAAATATAAGATGTGCTATATCACTGTTGTTTCTTAGAGCTGAATAGTACTCCATGGTATACA
>VSMD01092422.1:0-112678 GCA_008750895.1 Mirza zaza | reverse complement strand
ATAGCAGAGGATGTAAACAGGTGGAAATCCATTCCGTGCTCGTGGATCGGCAGACTCAACATCATTAAAATGTCTATACTACCCAAACTGATCTACAGATTCAATGCAATACCTATCAAAATCCCATCAGCATTCTTCACAGATATAGAAAAAATAATTTTACACTTTGTATGGAACCAAAGAAGACCCCGAATATCAAAAGCAATTCTAGGCAACAAAAACAAAATGGGAGGTATTAATATGCCAGATATCAAACTATACTACAAAGCTGTAGTAATTAAAACAATCTGGTATGGGCACAAAAATAGGAATATTGACCAGTGGAACAGATGTGGGAATCCTGATATAAAACCATCCTCATATAGCCATCTAATCTTTGACAAAGCAGACAAAAGCATATGCTGGGGAAAAGAATCCCTTTTCAATAAATGGTGCTGGGAAAACTGGATAGCCACTTGTAGAAGGCTAAAGCAGGACCCACACCTTTCACCTCTCACAAAAATCAACTCACGCTGGATAACAGACTTAAACTAAGGTATGAAACTATTAGAATTCTAGAGGAAAATGTTGGAAACACTCTCCTAGACATCGGCCTAGATTTCTTGATTAGCAGCAACAGAAGGAAGGATATTGAGAAGATTGGAGATCTAGTCTTTTGAAAAAAGGCAGCAAGGACAGATAACACAGAAAAGCAGCCAAAGTCACATCAGTCTAGTTAGGATGCTACTGTTGCCATCACAGCCATTCTCTTCATGTCACTGACACTGAAGGGTCTTTGGAATTTTCTTACATGCCTTGATTAATTTCCCCATGACACTGAGACTTTGCTTTACCCCATGACATTCAAAAGTTTAAGTCAAAGACTGAGTGCTTAAACCTAAGACATATGCCTATGTCCTCAGCTATATGGCCACTTCAGCTTTCATATGGGACATTGGACCTACTTCCCACCAATACGCATACAATGGGAGATTGTTCCAAAAGGATAAAGAAACCTGAAAGTTGGATATTGACTAATATGCAATAGGTTATAGTTCAATGGCTATAAAATAGCTACATCTATTTTTTTTCCACTGCTCCTGAGTTATATAACTATCTTTAATTTAACCATCCTCTCAAAAAAACAATATTCATCCAAATTTTCATCACTCACCTAGCATCAGCTTTAGTGTCTCTGGGTAATGTCCGTTTCTTTTGTTATTTGTTGTGATCCATCTCATTGTCTTGCAAACTGTGGGCCACGTTCAACCACGTTCAAAAGTTTACCACCACACACACTTAATATGCAAAAGTGGAATAAAACTTGGAGAAAAGTAAATGAAAACAAATATTTACTTTTATATACATAGTTAGGGAAAAGAATATGAGTAGATTTATAGATCTCATATCTGGAACTGGTTATGAGGATATAGTTAGTGTTCATTCATTCTTCCCACCACCAGCCATTTATGTTGTCTTTATCTTCAGCTAATACCACACATGGCTGAGGCATTTCACCAACTGGTGTACCCCCTCATACTCAATCTGGAAAGAGGTATAATGATCATTTGTTATAGTCCTCCTCCATTAATTTTGCTACATCTAGATGTCATAGTTTTCTACTATTAATTATTACTTATATGGTGCTTGCTATGTATTAGTCACTGTTATAAGTATTTTATGTATATTAAGTCTTTCAATCCTCATAACAAATCTGAGACACATACAAGATTTCCTGTCTTACGTTAAAGTTGAAGAAACAGAGTTTACACAACTTGCCCAAATTCACATTGTTAGGAAGTAACGGAACCAGGATATTAACACAGGCATTCTAAGCTGCATAAAAGAATGCCTCACAGAAGTACCTGGATTTTATACATATTACTCTCTATACCCTTTGAAGAAGACCAATATTACTTTCTTTCAGATAGGTTCAATCACCCCCCCCCAAACTAAAATGTTGATTTTTTTTTTTTTATTGGAAAATTTGTCATTCATTAGTGACAGTAGTCAGGTGAGCTTTGATCAGAAAAAGCTGAAGTTGTTGGGGCTCTGCATGACTTCTTCTATTGCTGCCATGGCCATATGCTTAATGAACCCATGTAGCAGACCTAACACAGACTAGAGAATGAAAGCTACTGACATCCACTAAGCAGGTCCTCCATCTACCTGGTTATTAAATTTTCCCCATTTTGGAAACATCCAAGTGAACCTTCAAATTCCAATTCGCATGCATCACATACATCATCACATTCTGGGATTGCACCAGAAGGTCCTTTCTCGTCTTTCTAAACTGCCTTGCTACTAATCCTTGACTCTGGCTGTTCTCATTTTCCTAAACATCTGCCAAAACTATTAGGCTCTTTCTCCGATTTAGTGTAGATTTTTGCTTTAGGTCATTACCCCTTCCGGAAAGATATTGTCAGTAACATACACTTCTAAAATTACTCATTCTACAAGGATTACCTTCTTTTATAGTCTTTCAAGTACAACTGGGATGAAAGTGTATTTCTATGGGAGTAAGTAATTTCTAGATAGTACTGGAATATCATTCAGCACTTACCATAAAACAGGTTCCAGCATTTTCCTCCTCGATGAATGGTCATTGACTCTACATGAGATAAGAGTTGAGTATTGAAGGAGGGATTGCAACATGGCAAGAGGGTGGCACTGAGAGTGTATTCTGTCTGCTTATTCAGTTGCTTTGATTGATTCCATTTCTGTGTGATGATGGAGTCCTATACTGGTCACTCTGAGCTTTGGAGGAAAGTAGATCAGATAATACCTACTTCTGTAAGCTCACAGGGTCATTTCTGTCCTATGTTTAGATGTTCAGACTACCAGTTGCAGTGCCGGTAAAGAGCTTGTTAAAAAGGACTCAAGTTACATTGTGCTAAAGAAGGCATCAGTTTGTTTTAAAATCCTAATGGTCTTTAGGGTAATTCTCCTTTGGGGATTGTTCTTTTCTGCATACTCTATTCCCTTGTGCCAAATATATTGTGTATATTTTTATATCTTTAAAAAGCAGAGATTATTGCACTACCTCCTTCACTAATTAGAAAATCTTATTTTGCTCTGAGCCTTATTCAAAAGTGGCATCCTTGCAGGTAACTGATTAATGGGCCAGAGCATGGTTATTGTATAAAATGTACTGTTTATTGAATCTAAATTATAAAAAAGCTCAAATGTGTCTCTTATCTAAGTGCAGGGGCACGGGTATCCTTGACTTTGGAGTGCATTCTCCCAATGGAGCCAATATTAATAAATCCCCAGAAACTTCACTGAAATTGCAGATCCTGGTATTTTGTACTAATGCATGTACTATGCTGAGGTATTCCCTCTACTCCTTGTGACTTTGTACTAGCAATATGATGTCATCAAATATTAGAGCAGCATATGCCCTTTGGGATGGGGTGTGTGTGTGTGTGTGCGCGCCCTACAAATACATTGTAACATAGGAATTGGGAGGTTTGTGTAACAATAAAGGAAGGTGATAAAAGTATATTCTCTTACTACCAGATAGAACAAACCGATTCTGGTCTTCTTTGGGATAAAAGATAAAAAAGCATTTATTAGGTTAATATATATTTACTATGAGCCAGGGGACACAGTTTTGGCTGAAGGAAAGAAACCACATTTGGAACTCTAATTGTAATTGGAATAACTAATCAATTAAACATATGCTAGTCCTATGTACTTCAAGAGCTGTCCATTTCTCCATTAACCAAACAAGAGAATTAAGTGAGAATGCAAAAGGAATCACCATCCTATTTTTCTAAAACCTTAGATGGCTGCACTAATTTTGTACTCTCCTTAAAAATATGATATTGATTTTTATTAACTGTTTGAATAAGAAGAAATGGCCCCAGAGGCTTCTAGTTACTCCTTACTATCAAAACAGCACTTACTTCAAACACCAATAGGCCAGTAAAAGTATTCTGCTGATTGCTAAGTTATCTTTTCCCAATGTGTACTTTGGAACTGATAGAATAAACAGCATGCATTGGAACTTTCACTGGGCTGATTACGAGACAAACTTGGGGTAACACTCCATTTATCTCCTGACCCTTATAAACCTTTGCACTGATTGGTGAACTTAGTGTTCCAGGTCCCTAACAATTAATGCTAGAGTCAACCAGACCCATTGTCTAATAGTCCATGGTAGGTCTGAGCTCTCTCCTTTTCTCCTGGCACAGAGATCATGATAAATTTCCACAGGTCCTTTAAGGGAAGCCTAAAAGAATGATTCACATTACATTCATGTTGCTATGACATGGACTTGCTTTCTCTTCATTAGAGAGGTTCTATGTTTGTCAGGGATTGATTATGTGAGAAACAATAAATCTATCATCCTGGCTCCAGTAAAACTGTGCCTCTGATCCACACCCCTGGAATTATTTTCTTCAAAAGTACAAAGCTATGTCACTTTCTCAGTTAAACTTTATAAACAATGAGGACATTTTGTTTGTTTTTTTTTTTTTTTTTTTCTCTCAGGAGAAGGAATCTAGAGAAAGGAGGCTGGCTATACAATTGGTTAATTCAATTTGTCCAAAAACTTATTGAAGATTCTTGGATATTTCTGCTTTCTATCTTCAGCAGTAAGCTTGGTCCATGGGCTAGTTGCTGCTACATCATAGGATGGCTGCTACAGTCTCAGGAATCACCCACAAAGGTTATATTCAAGTGATGTAAGAGTGCCTCTGTCTTTCTTATATTTCTTTTTAAAAGCCTTTCCAGGAAGCCCCTTAGAAGACCTCCCTCATATTTCATAATTTTATCACAGACCCTCAAGCCTAAATCAATCACTAGCAGTATGAATGAGATAACCGCAATTTACTTAGATATAATTATTTATGTCTGAATAGAACATTAGAATAGTTTTTTTATGAGTGTTATGTACCTAAACAGAATTAAGGTCCTATTAATAGGGAGCATACTGTGAATGGCTGCTACATAGGCCACCAGTAGTACCTGCTATTTAGCACTTTAACAAATTATCTATTAATATGTATTTTGGTCCTAAAACTACACAATTGTATACCATCAAATATCCCTACAGGTAGAAATATTCTTAGCAGGGTCTGTCACCTACTATGCATGTTTATTTTGTTTCTGGTAGTTCATTATCATTACTTTTCTACTCCAAGATCTACCCATTCATGTTGAAATCAAGGGTCTCTTTTCAACCACAGTGTCTTTTACTGGCATGCTAGTCTATAAAATATCACATAACGAAACACCGACACTACTCACCTACACATTTCTTAAGATTTTAGTCAGGTGATTCCCTTCATGTACTAGACAGATAGTTTTAGGGAACAAATGGCATGTTAAATATTTTTAAAGTCACCTCTAACATTTCTATTTGACATTTTGGGTTTCTTATTCTAGGATATACCAAGTAATTGCTGACATAGTAATGTCATTTAGTAGGGGTCATGGTTGGGTCCATATTTTTGACAACCAGCCAAGAAAACTATTGCAATTACCCAGAGGTCCAAATTAGCATAATGAATAAGGAAACTCTGGCAAGTGTATCCACATTGATAAATTGACCTCTATCTAAAAATATCCCTTCCACCCCAAACCTTGGTAAAACAAAAGCAAAAACCAAATATTTACTAGTTTCCTAATTACTTATTAATATAAATTAGGGAAATTCTGCAATTTGTCCATGGATAAAATGTTTCATTCTGTAATCAGACATTCAGGTTATGCTGGAATCTGACAATACAGAGAAAGAACATGGAGAGGTGGTTGTCTAGGAAGCATGTGGATTATCGGCTTTCTCGTGTAAGTCAACTTCTATAGGAATAAAGAGTAATAGCATTTTCAATCCTATGATGAAAGACTCTATTAAACAAGTTAAAAAAAAAGTTACTTATCAGGCAAGGCAGATCAGAAGCTTTGGATGATTGAAGTATTCCCATTCTGATTTCTAGAGTATAACTCTTTCCAGATTAATACTCTCTTACCTCAAAAGTGTTGTAATCTTGTGAATTCAACTGACGATGAAAATCTAAGCCAAAGGATTGAATTTTGGTTTTGTATTTTGACTACCTCAGCCTGAAGCTACAAGAGATAGGAGGTACTTGAAGCAGTATCACAAAATATCTGAGTTTCAGTCTATTCCTTTAGCAGGAAATTTAGAAATATATGTCATTCACTTTCTCTATGCTATCCAATGCATTTTAAAGCACCTGCTCAACCATGCAGTCATTGAAATTCCTCTTAACCTTCCTAGTACTTAATGACTACATTAATGATACACCCTGAAGCTTTGCCTCTAATGGGTGACCATAAGCTATAATTATTAAGGCATTGCACCTTTGGTGCTAAAATACATGCAGTTTAGGATTTCTTTTAAAAATGTTAATGAAAATCCCCCTATCTTCAGTCCTAATGAAGTCAGCTAGCTAGTTCAGAATCCTTATAGATTCTTGAGGGTTTGATACCTATAATATGTTTTATCTTGGGTAATTTTGGTTGCAAGCAACAGTAAAAAATAAGACATAATTAAGTTAAATACAAAAGGAATGTATTAGATTTTGATAGCAAGGCTAGAATTAAGAGTGAATAATGAGGATATAGCTAAGGACATGCCTTGCACGTGTTCATAAGACCACACTTACTGGTACCGTGCCACTGGACTACATCATTTCTACTGCCAGTCTTTCAGTATTATACTGTTCTGATTTATTCATATCAGTCTCTCAGCATTTGTAGATTATTAAGGATTCTAAGTAACGTAGTCATGTCCTAGCTCTGTCTCTTTGGATTCCATAGATGGAAATAGACTCTGCTTCTCAGTGGATTAATAAAATTAGGAAATTTTTACCATACAGACATTAGAATGTTAGCAGCCATAGAAGGTAAGGTAAATGTACATATGTATATCTATCAAAAATAGGCTCATATTTTATGTAATCTTTTATGGGTGGCTTCTGCCCATCCCATTGAGCAAATATTAGGTACATTTTCTATGTCGATAAACAGCAACCTGAATAATTATTTTTAAATAGAAGGTAAACTAAGAAATAAAAAAGAAAAAGGCAAATAAAAATAGGATGAGGTCGTGAGCAGAAATTTACACATGAAAAACAGTATTATTCAAATATACATAAAAAGATAATCCCTTTCAGTAGTAATGAAACTTTTTTATAATCTTCAATTTTTTTTTTTTTACTTTTTGCTGTTGATTGACAAGAGCCACACAAATATTTTTAAAGATTTTAAGTAAAAAGATACATATGGATTTTTAAAATGAAAATGTGAAACAATTTTATTTGTACTTAATGCCAGGAGATACAAAGTTTAAGAAAACTTGGGGCTCTTACTTAATGCCATGTGGGAAGATTAGCAAAATGACACATTTTAATAAATAACTACATAAAAGGAACAGAGTCTATTGTAAGCACTCAATAAATATTTGTTAAACGAAATATGAGTTCTATAATTATTTGTTAGACATTCATAATTTTATAAATGTAATAGAAATAACATGCTTGCTAACAATAGTTTTTCAAAACAATGAGTCTCTTTAAAGAAATGATGATAATAATAATTATAATAATGATAATGTAGGTTTCTAGAGTTGAAATTAATTCTTGAGCCTGTGGTGTGCCAGGTTTACTTCCAGAGCTGAAAATGAAGGAAAAAATAAAGAATTATTATAACATGCAACTGAAATACTCAGTGTCTAAATTTTAGAGCCTCATTTAATGTAGTGGGTTTGTTTAAGATTATCCTGTATATGGAAAAATGTTTCATATTAATTTAGCAAATTTCTTGTCAAAGTAATAGGTAACATAATAACACATACCACTCCATTTTTAAAAATATCATATATTTCTGAGACATGGTTTACAAATGATATTTTAGAGATTTTTCTCTAGGAACATGATTTAGTCACATTAAAGCCAGAAAAAATTGGATTTTAAAAACACAGCAAGATGAATTCCACAGCACCTGTTGTACATTAATTACAGATGTTATTGTAAATGCTTAATATCCATAAATAAATATAAGCTTATTTTATTTCTTTAGCACAGATCTTATTCATAGATTAGTAGAAATCAAAAGATTTTGATTTTTTAAGGGTAGCTGTAAATATTCTGAAAACAGCACCATATATACCCTTATGTAAATCTACCAATTTATAGAAATATGTAGTATAGAAAGTGTCAACTCTAATTTGAATTGATGTTTTCTAATTTTTAATACAATATGTTCTGTAGTACGCCTTCTAAAACATAAGCAGCAATGTCATGGATAAATGTGAAACATTTTAAAAAATTTTGTTCATCATTATACCTAATCACTTTAAACAGCAGGATGCATCAACAGTAAAATAATCCAATAAGTTTTATTGATTCCTTTTACATGTATTAAAAGTAGTAGAATATATAAAATGATACTTTGTTATAGCTTTATATTTATGTAAACATATTGTAGAGAAAAATTGTCAATTACAACATATATTTGCAAACAAAGTTAAAATATATGGAAGTGAGCATCATTAAATACATTTTGAGATTGTTTAATTTCTTTCTAAGAGCTAAATGTGTTTAATTACCAGTAATCAGATAATGGTAATATAAGCACTGCTTTGACTAGTTAGGATTGATGGGAGTTAGAATAACTATAAGAAAAATGGAAAAGGAAAAAACAACCCCTAAGTTCTTACTGGTTAGACTTTCATTAACTAGTCAATAAGCAAAGATTCTTTTTTAAAGTATTTGCAAATTATACATTTTGTCTAAAGTTTTACAAGACAATATTGTAAGGATGCTAAGTATACTACAAGTACTAAGTAATAGAATACGTATAAATGTACTTTCCCAATGTGTTATAATCAGTAATGACTATTTGAGGAACTAAAAGTCTCCGGGTTTTTGTTTGTATGTGTGTTTTACTTTTTTATTTGTATGCGTGTCATATAAGTGTGATTTCACTACGACCATACATTGCAATGTGGTGAAGTCTGAGCCTTTAGTGAGTATATCACTGAAGCAATGCACATCATACCCACCAAGCAACTTCCCATCACCAACTCCCCACCCCCAACCCTTTTGAGTCTCCATTGTTCATCACTCTATACTCTGCTTCCATGTGTACACGTTACTTAGCTCACACAAGTGAGAACGTGCAATATTTATCTTTCTGTGTCCGAGCTATTTCACTTAAGATAATGGCCTGCAGTTCCATCCATGTGACTGTGAAAGACATGATTCCACTCTTTTTTTTTTATGTCTGAATAGTATTTCAGTGTGTATATACACCACATATTCTTTATCTAATCTTCTGTTGAGGGAGACATAGGTTGATTTCAAGTCTTGGTTGTTGTGAATAGTGTTGCAAAAAACAAATAATGCATATATCTCTTCATTATATTGATTTTCTTTCTTTTGCATATATACCCAGCTAGATCATATGGTAGTTCTAGTTGTAGTTTTTTGAGAACCCTCCATATTGTTTTCCATAGTGGCTGTGTTAACTTATGTTGAACATGCCCCTTTATCCACATCCTTGCCAGCATCCTTATTATTTGACTGTCAGTCAGCACATGAGGTCCAGATATGGAATTTTTCACTTGTGTCATGTCAGCACGCAGTTTTGGATTTTGGAGCATTTCTGATTTTGGATTTTTGGATTAGGAATGCTCAGCCTGTATGTTTATGTATGTCGTGAATACCTTGTGTTATCATGAACATATTTTAGTTATAATTTCTAAAATATGTAATCAGCTAAAATGTTTTAAAAATAAAGTTACACATAATTTAAGAAGGGAAAAATGGATTATATGATGGCATTCGTAGTTGGTTATTTTAATTATATTTACAGTCAACGATGTCTTCATAGTCACCTTTTGGCAAATGTACTGATGAGGTGATATTTACTATCACAAAGCTGAACGCTTCTGGAAGCTCCACAGTCAGAGATTCAAATTGTCGTAGTCTTCAAATTAAAGATGTATTTAAGTCATAACTCAAGAAAAGTATGTAGTCACACACACACATACACATGCATGCATATGCCTTGCATATCCTTTATTTTTGGAAGTGTTAAGTTAAAACTTACTAGCATATTTAAATTCAAACCCCTGTTTTACTGCTTGTTACCTATGCAGTTTGGGCCAGTGTAATTACCTTTCTTCTCAAAGTCATCAGTAAAATGAGAATAACAATGAAAATTCATTTCAGAGGGTTGTTGATAATACTACATTTAATAATGGATGTAAAATGCTTAAAAATGCATATGGTAACAATGTGAGTATTTTTTATGCCTAGAAAGAAAGCATATTAAGAGCAGGGAGAATAGCCTGGGTAGTACCATTAGAATATGGGTAATAAATATTTTTTTCTTCAGCTACTCTAATTCTAGATACTAAACAGTATAGTCTTTGTATACCTGCATCTCTAGAGAATATTCAAAGTTTGAAAAGCCTCCTAAATATAATGGATGCATTGGTCCAGGTAGGCAATAAATTGGCCAGAAGGAAAGGTACATACATATGTGTGTGCAAACCTCTCGAACCACCCCACTCCACATGTACCATTCACATCATAAAATTAAGTTACATTTGATATTTAATTAATTTAAATATATATATATTAACAGAACTAAGTTATAACATGCATTGTAATATATGCAGTCGAAATTGATGATCATTAGGCTTACGTCCTTAACCCAAGGATAGAGTCATACCAAATTTGCAAAGTGCAATTCTTGTTTAACTTCAGCCGAATTTCACATGCAGTTTCACTTTTCTTCTTGAGGTATTAATATTTACACTACAAAAGCCTTTAAAATAAATTGTTACAGAGTTCTGATTCCTGCTGATCCTCCAGCCAAACTCAGCGTTAATAAAGACAGTTACTTACAAGTCATGAGGCACAGAGAGAGGCAGAGTCAGTGTCCAGGCATCCCTTACCAATATCTCTGCCTCCAGCCTCCCAAGGCCCCCAGCAAGCTCACTCGGTCATTATGTGGCACTGCATTATTCAAATGTATGTTACCCATCAGGGAACATGTTGGCACTATCTCAAGATTGAGAGGAGAAAATTAGATAATAAGTGATGGTAAAGTCCTTTGCAGTTAAATGAGTATATGATAAAAAATTTTTGTTGGTTATTATAATCAAATAAGCAGAAGACATATCGATTAGCTATTTGTATTTTCCTTACTATCATAATAATGTTTGTAGCTATTGTTCCAAAGGCAATCACAATTGCAATGCACTTTCTTTAAATGGTGCATCTCTCTCTCTCTCCTCTCTCCCCCACCTTCCCTACCTACATGCTTACCTGTATATTAATATTATTTTTCATAATAACATAAACATTACTTATATAAATTTCTTAGAATCTTTGCAATTAAAGAGGGAAGACACAGCATCTAGGATTTGTGTTGCATTGCCTGTCATACCAGCTTGGTTAATGAACAGGTGAAACACATGGCTTAAATTCTTAGCTGGTAAGAGGGCTTATTTCCTTTACTAAGTTTTAGAGAGGGCTGACCTTACGTGTGGGCAGCTATGTAATGTTGCCCTGGGGATACGGAACAGTGTACATTATCTGCCACAATGTTAAACATCCCACCATTTAATGATCCTTTTCTTTAGGTCTAAATAACACATTTTTTTTGGTGAAAGCCCCTGTTAAAAATATATATTCTTTTAAATCTTTGTCATTAGCCACCTCAGTGATACCTAAAGGGCAATATCTTAGATGGGATTAACAGTTAAGGAGATCATCAAACAGGCCCAGAGGTGAGTCAGTAGGACACTGTGAGATAACCTAAGTTAAATGCAACATGTTAGCCTGTTTCCCCACAGTCAGCCCTTGGAACTGGATTGAAAAAGGTCCCTTGGGAAAATAAATGTTTAACTCTATGCCTAAAATGCCTCATAGGATTTCTGAAAATGGTGGATTATCCTTTACATTGATGTTTTTTAACTAGCTCTACAATGGCAGACACAGCCTTTTTTGGTTTTCAATGAGACATAAGTCGCTAACTTTAAATTTGTTTAGCCCTCTCCTAAAACCCTTGACCTTTTGACACTGATATAGCAACTGATGTGCTTTCAAGATACCCTTGTATCTGGACACTTTCCCTTTTGTTTTCTTTGTGTCGTCTTCACAGAAGGCCCTTAAACCCCCTTGACCATATATTTTACTGCCTATGGACGATGGGTGGACTAAAATGTTGTGTATGATAAAATGAAAGTGAAGCAACATTAACTATTTTCCACATTTTACTTTCAATTTTCTTATGGATATATCTGTGTAAATAGAGGATGAAATAAACTGACAGGATAAGAAATACACACCCTGTAGGCTTGGCCTGTGAAGACATTCTTGAATCTAATTTTTTGAGTAGCTAGCCAACGTAGCTCTGAACAGTTGACTTGTAGTTTAGTGAACACATGTAAATCAGAGTTACTTTTACCATCCATTTTTTTGTGTTGAAAATCTTTCTAGTGTGTCCTACATGAAAGATATATATACTATCTCACTTGATACTATATTTTCATTAATCTAAAAAACAAGAAATCAAAGGTCATTGAGGAATACTTAATGAGGCTTACAGTAGTTAGCCATCATTGCAGTTACTTGGTTGTTTCAAGATTTAGAAATGAGTTTTAAGATTTATTTTTCATGTTAGTCTACACAAAATGGAATTAATTTAAAATCTGCTTTATTTATATGACTCGTCTCCCTCATGATTCATTTTTGAGCTGGCCTTCAAGCAAAAGCAATGTTAGCTTGCCTGGAGGAAACTCATTTCATTTGGTAGAGATAATTTTTTGACAGCTGGTAATTTGCTTATTTACAGCTTCCTGATTATGTCTTCCAATGCTATAGTTATTCATATAAAATAATCTGTTAAAGAATTCTTATTCCTATTCACTGTTCCACTAAGAACAAACTTTGACTTTTTCCCATTATCATTAGTATCTTATAATTCTTTTCTAATCCTAATGTAAAGTGATTATGATTTCATACCAAGGATGATAGAGAGCTATCTCTGATTCTTGAAGGATTTTTCTTTTTCTGAGGTGTCTATTACTAAAGAAATGCCCCTTACCTGTGATTTTCAATGATGGTGATCATTTAGCCAGTAGGGGTATTTTGAGAAGAGACATCCTAGAAAAGTTTAAGCAACATGTTTAGCTGGTTCAGAGTGTACAAAAGGCCTTCACTTTTTCTTTGCTTTTTTTTAAAGCTCACAGGCATTTAAATACGTAAATATGTTAACAGGAAAATATACGATTCGAATAGTGAGATTTATATAAATGTATGAAAACACTTTAGCAATTATGATTTGTGGTAAAACATAAGGCTATTGATTAAATTTGTAAAATGGTTAATGTTTCCAATAAATTTTGTTTGGCTTAATGTAGCAATATCCATTAACAAGTGTTTATGATACTCAATTCTGTAAGTTTAAGTGTATTGATTTAAATTTTTTTAACAGAAAATTTGTTTATCATAAAATGTGCCAGAATATTAGAACAGGAAATTTGTCTGCTTCTTTCAGACTGGCTGAAGAAACAAATGTTTTCCAGCTTTATTGAGGTATAACTGACCAAAATTTGTCTGGCTTATTTCCTTTGGCATAATATCCTTCAGGTTCATCCATGTTGTCACAAATGGCAGGATTTCCTTTCCTATGAATGAATAATATTCTATTATAATATGTCACATTTATATTATACATTTATCCATTGTTGAACACTTAGGTAGTTTCCATATCTTGGCTATTGTGAAGAATGTTGCAGTACTTAAGTGAGATTGCTGGATCATATGGTAGTTCTACTTTTAATTCTTTGAGGAAACTCTATACTGTTTTCCATAATTTCTATTCCCATTAATGTGAGTGGGTTCCCTTTTTTCTACATCCTTGCCAATACTTGTTATCTCTTGTCTTTTTGATAATAGCCATCTTAACAGATGTGAGGTGGTATTTCATTGTGGTTAAGATTTGCATTTCCGTAATTATTACTGATGTTGAACATTTGCATATACCTGTTGTACATTTGTAGAACTTCATTAGAAAAATATCTATTCAGGTACTTCACTCATTATTTAATTGGGATTTTTGGTGTTTTGTTTTTTTTTTTTTTTGATAGAGTTATATGAATTCCTTGTGTAATTTGGTGAGTAATCCTTATCAGATACATGTTTATAAACATTTTTTTTTCCCATTCTGTAAGTTGCCTTTTCATTTTGTTGATTGATTGATATGCTCTGCAGAAACTTTTTAGTTTAATGTAGTCCACTTGTTTATTTTTGCTTTTGGTGTCATACAAAAAATTCATTGCCAAGAACAGTGTCACAGAGCCTTTTCTCTACATTTTCTTCTAGTCATAGACTTTACATTTAATTAATCTATTTGAGTTAATTTTCATGTATGATGTAAGTTAAGGGTTCAATTTCGGTTTTTTGCATGTTAATATCTGTTTTTTTCCAGCACCATTTGTTCAAGAGACTGTCCCTTTCCTCATTGTGTATTCTTGGCACTCTTGTCAAAGATCAGTTGACCACATATGTATGGACAACATATACACACATAAATATAGTCTCTATATTCTAGGCTGTCCATTCTGTTCTATTGGTCTATATGTTTGTCTTTATGCCAATACCATACTATTATTTTAATTTTTTTTTTTTTGAGACAGAGTCTCACTTTGGTGCCCTGGCTAGAGTGCAGTGGTCATCACAACTCACAGTAACTTCACACTCGTGGGCTCAAGCGATCCTCCTACCTCAGCCTCCTGCACAGCTAGGATTACAGGCATGTGCCACTATACCTGGCTAATTTTTTTCTATTTTTAGGAGCCATGGGGTCTCACTCTTGCTTAGGCTGGTCTCAGGCTCCTGAGTTCAAGCAATCCTCCCACCTTGGCCTCCCAGAGTGCTAGGATTACAGTCATGAGCCACCCTGCTTGGACCTCATACTGTTTTTATTACAGCTTTGTAATTTATAGTTTCAATGCAGGAAGTGTAATGCCTTCAGCTTTGTACTTTTTACTCAAGATTGCTTTGGCGTTCAGAGTCTTCTGTGGTTCTGTATGAATTTTAGGATTGTATTCTCCATTTCTGCAAAAAATGCCATTAGAATTTTGA
Organism: Mirza zaza; assembly: GCA_008750895.1. NCBI lineage: Eukaryota > Metazoa > Chordata > Mammalia > Primates > Cheirogaleidae > Mirza > Mirza zaza. The sequence goes on along the minus strand of VSMD01092422.1, from coordinate 97,568 downwards.
TAGAGATGGCATTGAATCTGTAGATTGCTTTGAATAGTGTAGGCGTTTTAACAACATTAATTATTTCAGTCTTTGAACACAGGATTTTATAATGTTTATTTGTGTCTTCAATTGTTTTTTACTGGTGTTTCATAGTTTTCAAGTCATTGATCTTTTACCTTCTTGATTAAATTTATTACTAAGTGTTTTGTTCATTTTGATGCTATGGTGAATGGAATTTTTAAATTTTTTTCAGATAGTTCATTGTTAGTTTACATAGAAATGCACCTGATTTTTATGTTAATTTTGTGCCCTGAAACATTAATGAAATAATTTAGGATTTTCTATGTGTAAGAGCAAGACATCTGCAAACAGAGACAATCCAACTTCCTCCTCTTCATTTGAATATTGTGTAGTTTTTCTTTGCTTGCCTAATTGCTCTCGTTAGGACTTTAGGTATTATGTTGAATAGAGGTGGTGAGGGGAGCATCCTTGTCTTGATCCTAATTTTAAAGAGAATGCTTTTCACCATTGAGTACGATGTTTGTTGTTGACTTGTGATATGTGGCTTTTTTTTATGTTGAGTTAAATTTCTTCTAGACTTAATTTATTGAAAGTTTTAGCATAGAAAGATACTAAATTTCATCAAATGCTTTTTCTGCATCTATTGAGATGATCATGTTATATTGATCATTCTGTTATTGTGGTGTGTCACATTTATTGATTTGCATATGTTGAACCATCTTTCATCCCAGAGATAAATCCCAGTTGATGTAGTGAATGATGCTTTTAATGTAACGATGAATTAAGTTCGCTAATATTTTGTTGAGGATTTTTACATCTATGTTCATCAGAAACATTGGCCTATATATTTTTTTCCTTGTAGTTTCCTTATTTGGCTTTTATATGAAGGTAATGCTAGCCTTTTAAAATAAATTTAGAAGTATCCCCTCTTAAATTTTTTTGGAAAATTTTGATAAGGACTGGCATTAATTCTTTAAATGTTTGGTAGCATTCACCTGTGAAACCATTTGGTCCTGGGTTTTTCTTTGTTGAGAGGTTTATGATTACTGATTCAAACTTTTTACTCATTATTTATGTTTAGATTTTATGTTTATGATTCAGTCCTACAAGATTGTATATTTCTTGAAATTTATCTATTTCTTACACACCAATTTGGTGTATACTTGTTCATAGTAGTCTTCTGTGATTTTTTGTATTTTTTTGGTATCAGTTCTGATATCTCCTCTGTCTGATTTATTGAGTCTTCTTTCTTCCTTTTCTTTCCATTAGTTTAGCTCAAGTTTTGTCAATTGTGTTTATCCTTTCAAAAGATCATCTCTTTGTTCATCATTTCAGTTGTCTTGCTAGTCTCTGTTTATTTCTGCTTTAATGTTATTATTTTCTTCTGCTAACTTTAGTTTTTTTCTCTAGTTCCTTGAAGTGTAAAGTTAGATAGAGATTTCTTTTTTTATCATGAATGTAGACATTTATCATTATAAACTTCCCTCTTAGAACTGCTTTTGCTGCATCCCATGCATTTTGTCAAATTGTATCTTCATTTACATTTGTCTTGCATATTTTGATTTATCTTTTGACTTTGTCTTTGGTCCACTGATTATTTAGGATTGTGTTTAAATTCCCCATATTTGTAAATATTTCAGTTTTCCTCCTTTTATTGATTTCTGGTTTTATGTCATTATAGTTAGAGAAGGTACTTAATATGATTTTGATCCTCTTAAATTTGTTCAGACTTGTCTTGTGGCCTAACACATGATTTGTCCTGGAGAATGTTCCATGTGTACTTGAAAAGAATGTTCTTCTGTTAGATAGAATTTCTGCATATGTCTCAAAGGTCCATTTGATCTGTAGTGTTATTTAAGTCCGCTTTTTCTTATCTTCTCTCTGGATAACATATGCGTTATTGAAAGTGTGGTAGTGAAATCCCTTGCTATTGTATTGCTATTTCTCCCTTCAGTTCTGTTAAAATTTGCTTTATATATTTAAGTACTCCTACATAAACTGCATATATATTTATAATTGTTATATCCTTTGATGAATTGACCACATTATCATTATATAGTGACAAATTTTGATTGAAAGACTATTTTATCTAAGTACAGGAACCACTGCTTTCTTTTGGTTACCATTTCCATGGAATGTCTTTTTTTATCCCTTCACATTTAGCCTGGGTATGTCCTATAGGGATCTTTTTGGTGGACTTTTTTTCATTAAGATACTTTATGTTTCTTGGTGGGGTAATTTAATCCATTTACATGCAAAGTAATTATCGATAGGTAGGGACTTATAGGCATACCTTGAAAATATTGGGAGTTTGGTTCCAGACCACAATAATAAAGCAAACATTGCAGTAAAGTGAGTAATATGAAATTTTTGGTTTCCCAGTTAATATAAAAGTTATGTTTAAGCTATCCTGTAGTCAAGTGCACAATAATAACATTATGTCTAAAAAATAATGTACAGACCTTAATTACAAAAAAATGTATTCCTAAAAACTATCATCTGAGACTTCAGTGAGCTGTAATCTTTTTGCAGGTGGAGTATGTTGCCTTGTTGTTGATAACTGTTGTTGATAATCAGGATGGTAGATGCTGAATGTTGGGGCACCTGTGGCAATTTGTTAAAATAACAGTAAAATGTACTGCATTGATTGACTCTACCTTTCACAAAGATATCTCACATGTGCTATTTCTCTGTAGCACATGATGCTGTTCAATGCCATTTTACGCACAGTACAACATCTTTCAAAATTGGGAGTTAATCTTTTCAAACTCTACCACTGCTTTATCAACTAAGTTTATGTAATATCCTAAATCCTTTGTTGTCATTACAACAATATCCACAGCATCTTCACTGGGTGTAGATTTCATCTCAAGGTACCACTTTCTTTGCTCATCCTTACGAGGCAACTTCTTACCCATTAATATTTAACATGAGATTGCAGGAATTCAGTCATATCTTCAGGCTTTCTAGTTCTTGGGGTATTTCCTCCACATCTGCACTTACTTCCTCCACTGAACTTTTGAAACCTTCATAGTTATCCTTGAGGGCTGGAATCAACATATTCTAAACTCTTGTTAATGCTGACATTTTTACCTCTTCCTGCCACAGATGTTCTTACTGGCATCTAAACTGGTCAGTCCTTTCTGGAATGTTTTCAACTTACTTTGCCAAGATCCATCAGAGGATTCACTATTTATAGCAGCAGTAGCCTTGCAAAACATATTTTTTAAATAATAAGTTTTGAAAGTCAAAATTACTGCTTGATTCATAGGCTGCATAAATGGATATTGTGTTGCAGGCATGACAACAACATTAATCTCCTTGTACACCTTCATCAAAACTCTTTGATGACTAGGAGCATTGTCAATGAGCAGCAATATTTTGAAAGGATTCTTTTTTTTCCTCAAGCAGTAGGTCTCAACAGTGGGTTTACCAATATTCAGCAAATCATGTCGTAAAAAGATACACTATCATCCAGGCTTTGTTGCTCTGTTTATAGAGCACAGAGTGTATTTAGCATAATTCTTAGGAGACCCAGAATTTTCAGTATGATAAGTGAGAATTGGCTTCACCTTAAAGTGACCAAGTGCATTGGCCTTTAACAAGAGAGTCAGCCTGTCCTTTGAACTTGTGAAGGCAGGCATTGACTTCTCTAGCTATGACAGTCCTACTTGTGACAGATCACAACTTCTCTCAATAGAAGGCTACTTTGACTACATTGACTGTAAGCCTTACCAATAACATAATCAACACATATTTTGTATGCTATATGTATTATATACTAAATTATTACAGTAAATATAGAGAAAAGAACATGTTATTAATAAAATTATGAGGCAGAAAAATACATTTACTGTTTATTAAGTAGAAGTGGAACATCATAAAGTTCTTCATCCTTGTTGCCTTTTATGTTGAGTAGCCTGAGAAAGAGGAAGGGTTGGTCTTGCTGTTTCATGTGTTGTGGCAGAGGTGGAAGAGATGAAAGAGGAGGCAGGAGAGGCAGGCACACTGAGTGTAACTTTTATTGAAAAAAATCTGTGTAGAAGTGGACCCAGGTAGTTTAAACCCATTTTGTTCAAGAGCCAACTATACTTCATCTCTGCTGTTGAATTGCACATAAATACTGTCATTGTTCATCTGCCACTTGATAGGCATTTTATAATTTCTAAACTTCTGAATATTTTACCACAACATCAGTCTTACATCCAACCTCAGAGTTACTGTCTTTCCTTCTGACTTCTGTTCCTGATCGTGCAGTGTCACACTTCTTGGTGAGACACATTTAGCTCAGAGTTAGCTTTGTTACTGAAGGGTTGGCACTTGTCCCCAAGGCTGCATCAGAAGAACGAAGACACATGGTTTGAGAAGGAAAGGAAGTTTTATTAGTTTACCAGCGAATGAAGAAAATGGAGACCCACCTCTTAAAGTGCCATTGTCCTAACTGTAACCAGAAATACAGAGCTTTCAAAGGGAGGCTTTTCTTCAGCTTCAGACTACTGCTCTTTACCTATAGTTGATGGTTCTGATCCAATCCCATCACTACTGAAGACAATCTCCTCACCTCTACCCTAACAAGTCTGTTGAGCCAGCTCTGTGGTACAAAGAACAAACGACACTCCCTGTCCCTTTGATTATTTGCTCAGGCAGAGATGTAGGTTTTAATTCCCAAAAAGAGTCAGGGGGAGTTTTAAAGAGACAACTCATAAACCATTTTACCCATTTCCAGGTGATTTTCACTATTACAGCTCCATTATCTCTTTTTTCCTTCTCTTATATTTACTCATTTATTGGAAAACTCCAATGATGTTACATTCTCCTTCTATTAATGATTCCAATTCTTTTCTCATAAACAGTTGACAAGACTCAAACTTTTATTTACTTATTTTACTCTGTACATATCATTGTAAAATCACATAACCCTTCAATCTTTAATCTGTTACTTCGTGGGGGCAGAGGACTTTCACCTTCTGAAGGTTTTCTGCTGATGTGAATTGACAATGAGTAGATTAACAGGGAAAAAAAAGTATACAGAATTATTAACATAAGCATGGGCATGAGAGTCCCATGAATATGAGATTCAAAGGCCAGATGGTTAAAAATTAAATACCCTCTTCATAGGGGAGAAGGAAGTGGGGCACTGCAAGCAATTTTAGGGGGGGTAGTAAGTAACTTGTAGTAAATGAATAGATCCAAGAGGCAGACATTACCTTTGAACTGATTTTCTTAGGAAACTGAATGGGGCCAGCAAATTGGGGGTGGGAGGGTGGACTTAAGGGAGAAAACTGCACTGTAAAGAAAAGTTGTGTTACTATGTAGGTAATGTTTCCCAGGTAATCTCTGGCAGCTGCCCTCAGAAAAATAGATGAAAAATCTGTATGGCTGTGTTACAGACTGTTAGTCTTTTCTCCAGTGGTTAATCTTTCCTGATTGTTTGAGATTCCTAGGGGGAGGGGATCTTAAGAAAATTGCATTTCTTTTGCAAAGAAGTTTTCTTAGATATAAGGAAATTCCAGAAGATAGTCCCTTCCTGTGCTTGAGGGGAGGAAGAAACAAGACAAGATTAGAAAGTGCTTGGTTCTGAGACAGTTTCTAAAGACAACCTTCCAGTTTCTTTTAATTCAGACTGTTCAGCAGGCCAAAGCACTTTGAGGTATCTTTCTTTGTGTCCCCACAACTCTAAATCATAGTAGTTATGGAGTATGAAATAGTTATGAACAACTTCAACAGAAAAAAAAAAAAATCACCTGATTAAGAGTGGCTTAAACAGGGATTCATATATTCTCATGAAAAATAAAGCTAGATAGTTGCTCATGTTGGTTAAGCAACAGAGAGCATCTATCTCCTCACACTACTCTTACCTTTTCTGAGATTTTCCCACAAGCTTCCCAGAAGGTTGCTCATCTCACTTGATCAACTATATCTGAACCTCTAGCCCACACGTTTCTTCAAATCAGAGCATTATCAATTTTTACATAAGTGGGGAATACATTAACCAGAAGATGGGACAGGAAACATGTATTAGGTAAATAAGTATGTGTGTGGGATGTCTTTCACTACATCACACAGAGGTTGTTACCTGCTTGCTCAAAACTTTTAGTAACTTCTAACAGCCTTTAAATAAAATTTGTACATTCTGTAATTCCTATACCTCTGTAAATTTACTCCATCTCTTTTTAATCTTTCCCCAGTGACACTTTAATGGCTGATGTATTATAAACCTTTTGAGGGTAAGAATCACAGAAGAGTTACTTCTATGCAAGCTAATCCACTGTTTGTTGAGTCAATATATTAATTTGGCTCATTTTAACATTTGTTTTTGTACATTTTTTTCTACTTTGTGCCTTTTCTTCTCCTTCCTATTTTCTTTATGGAAGTCCATTGATGTTATTGCTTCTAAGCTCTATTTTTCACTCAATAAAAGTGTACTTTCCTGAGTTCAAGAGGAACATTAATGTTCATGAGCAAGAGGCTGATAAACATGCATTTGAAAGGTCATTCTTCAAATTGAGAATAGAGTAATTAGGTACCATTTAACCAGATTTCTTTTTAAGCTGAAAAAGTATCTATTTTTCATTGAAAAAATAGCTTTTCTAGCACAAATAATGAATGCATGAAAGTGTATGTTAAGAAATCTCAATATGTATAAACCCTGAGTTATAATAGATGAAAAGGGCTTTAATTATTCAAATTCACTTTTTTATTTTGTAAAAATTAATCTGAAAGTGTCCCTTCAGATAGCAAATTTTTACATGTGATTTGATTACCACTTAAATGGTACAGTATTTAAGGACAAAATCTGAAGTCAAACCACCTTCAGTTTAACTTTTCCTCTATTCTGCCACTGTTGCTTTCTAACAAATCACTTAATTGATAGTCGAATCTCTCATTAATGACAATACTATCATAACTGCTATTAATGCTAATAATAAAATCATTATTGTATACTTAGTAAAGGGCATTGGTCAAAGCACTTTATTCCAATACTAAAGTAACATTTTAAGGTTATTTATATTATTCACCTGGGGTATTTATCATTTCTCATTACAAGGGGGATATTATACTTAACTGCCAAGTCTTTGTGAGGTTCAATTTAAAGTATTAAATAACATATAAACTATATAACATTTTACAAATATAAAATATTACCATTATATTAAAAACATTTTATGCATGATCATTTTTTCACCTTTAGAACAATGATATAAAATTATACTATTTTTCAAAGAAATTCTTCTACTGGGTAAATATTCCAGATGCTTATGTATGTAAAATATGGGTAAATTAAACATAGGATTAAAAATTCTATTTTAAATCACCATATTATAACTGAACATATTATGTACAAAAAGTATACATTATATATCTCTTCCAAGTGCATGGTGTGTTATAGAAGTAAGCTTCATATGAACTCAAAGTCTTATTTAGATTATGTGTATTCATATTTACAAATTTCTTAATGTAACTTCTCCCCAAAAATCACTTAAAATGTTATTTATATATCCACATTTATTGAATACTCACTATGTGCCAAATGCTGATTGAAATAAAAATTAGGAGATTCTTCCTCAAAAAGATCAAGGAAAGGTAACTTCATTTCTGATTGAAAATTTGTAATGCCCTTTAAAAGCCATATGAAATTTTGCATTCACAGGAATTTTAGCACACATTCATGAATTCACAGTATCAGTAGATGATTGAATTTGCCCATTGAAACATTTTTATAAATCAGCTACCTGTGTGCCAACACATTAATGTGTGGATCAGTGGCTTTGGAATGCTGATCATATTCCCACAGGTGGGCTATAGGGATGGAAAATGCAGTGCAGTGTACTGTTGTAGTATGAAATACTGCATGATTATATAATTATCTTATCCTGTCCCAGAGTCAAAGCTTCTTTCAACTAAAATGGCTCTATGGGAATGAAGGTGAGAAATGTAGAGGGATGAAACTGGAAATAAATTGTAGTACTTTATTCTACTGAAAAATAGTTTTTCCTGAGATTAGAAACTGATCAAAAACAGCCATCAGGCTGGGTGCGGTGGCTCACGCCTGTAATCCTAGCACTCTGGGAGGCCGAGGTGGGTGGATTGCTCGAGGTCAGGAGTTCGAAACCAGCCTGAGCAAGAGCGAGACCCCATCTCTACTATAAATAGAAAGAAATTAATTGGCCAACTAATACACATAGAAAAAATTAGCCGGGCATGGTGGCACATGCCTGTAGTCCCAGCTACTCGGGAGGCTGAGGCAGGAGGATTGCTTGAGCCCAGGAGTTTGAGGTTGCTGTGAGCTAGGCTAACACCACGGCACTCACTCTAGCCTGGGCAACAAAGCGAGACTCTGTCTCAAAAAAAAACAACAACAACAAAAAAAAAAACCTAGTTATCAAATAAGATAACCTTTTGGAATTAAAAAACTAACTACATTTCTGATGATGGAAATTTTAACATCGGAACATAGCAGTGTGGCACTAGTCTTAGTTCCATTGTTCAAATAAAAGAACTCAGCTAAGATTGGCACCCTCTACTGAGACAGTGTAACACTAAGTAAAATCAAGATCTCCTGTCTTCCCCAGTTTATTGTAAAACACTGTCTGAATCTTTCTGATAATGCCATTAAATTATTTCAAGCTGTTAACATAATACTAATAAACTTCTTTCTAAATGATAAATTCCTTATTGTCTGATTTGTTGTGTGTTTTTACCTTTAAAAATGACATGTATTAATATAAGGGAAAGTAGTCCCTTTCCTGACAGTTGAGAGAAAAAACCCTATATTTGTAAATTAAATTTTTTTTTTCTCTTCACAGACATTATCAGTATACTAGGCAGATATCTTAGACATTAAGAAGGCACCAATTATATTTTTTTGTTAGATGCCTAATTAGATGCCTAATTGAAACACTGTTAATCTTGCTGACCGTGAGGTTTCATCTATTCAGGAAGATCACTATGATGAGTGAAAATTTCACTGATACATTTAAAATGAGAATATACAGAAAAAACTATTGTTGGAGATAATATCCTATTAATTTAAGAAAATAAAACTATTTCCAAATTGTAGATACTAAGAGCTGCTAATTAATGAAAAACTACAGTTTCTTCGATTCTGCAGTTTTATTGAGAGTAATAATACATTTTGTGTTTCTTACAAAAGTTTGGTATTTTTGACAACCGATGACAATTATCACTGAACATTTTACTGATTTGCCTTGTGTGTTAGAATAACATTAAAATTTTTCTCCTGAATTACTCCATTCTTAGATTTTAAACATTTCTAGTGATCTAGTATATCCATAATCCTTACCTGTCTGGCAACATATTTAGATAGTTTGTTACCAAAGGGTCATTACTTGTCCCAGATGTTGCATCAGAAGAATGAGGACAGGTGGTTTGAGGAGAAGGAAAGGGAGCATTATTAATTTGCTGGCAAATGAGGAAGATGGAAATTCATATCTTTAAGTGCCATCGTCCTGTCTGTAAGCAGAAATACAAAGCTTTTAAAGGGAGGGTTTTCAGCTTCAGGGGATTGTTGTTTTACTACAGTTGATGGTTCTGATTGACGCTATCTCTGGTAAAGATAATCTTATGTCTTCTGCCTGGACAGTTCTGTTGAGCCATCTCCTGTGGGATGAAGAACAAAGGATACTTCCCTGCCCTCCGATTGCTGGCCCCAGGCAGGGATGCAGGTTTCAATTCCCAAAAAAGAGTGGGAGAAGTTTTACAGAGACAGCTTTTTAATACATTTTGCCCTTTTTCAGGCCATTTCTTCTTTTACAAGATGCTGCAATTTATAATAATCAAACAGATACGAATATGCAGCAAAGTATGTTTTAGAAAGCTGTTACTTGATTGGATTAAAACACTTATTGATACTTAGTTTTCCAAGTTAACTCCATACGGTTCAATAGTAGTATATTTAATTATATTACCATGTTTAAAATGATTAAGACCAGTATAGTATTTGGTACTCTGACAACTAGCCCAAATTATACATGTTTTTATTATTTTGATGCAAAAAAAGGATGTTCATACATGAGAGAGAGAGAAAATGAATAAGCAATAGTGAGTTTGTTTCCTTAGTGATTGGGGCAGGGGAAGGACAGTTGAAAGCATGCATTTATAGGTCCTAAGAGAATATATGGAGGGGAAGGTTGATAGGCATATTCATTCAACAGACAGGAAACCAACTATAAGCCAGGCACTGTTCTGGATATTGGGATGGAGAGTTGAAAACAGAAATTCTCACTTCCTGGGCTTTATCTTTTTGTGATGTGAGTTACTATATGGCTAGGCTTTCCCATAACAAGTTTCTAAACATCCATATTTAAGAGGTTCCTAGGCTATAGAACAGAGATGTTAATAAGTAGAGATGTCCCAAATGTTAGAACAAGATTTTCACATCTGGAACCCACAGATTAAATCTGGGTTATGTGCCTAGCTGAGGAGCAAATTATTGCCTTATTATAAGGGGGTGGCTTAACTTCAAATTCTTATATTCAAGCTATAATTACATGTCCTTTTGACTTAAAGGACATCTTAATGTGTAGCATTGCAAAAAATACAACATATAGGCATATTTTGATTCAAAATAAAAGAGACAATGGGAGTAACATAACCCACTGGGATCCTGCCTCAGTGATTTCCATTGCATTGTTTGCTATTTCAGGAGTAAATTTAAAAGCCATTTTAAATTGAATTCAAGTCATCATCATTGTCAGTTCTCAAACCAGACTTTGTGGGCTGAATTCAGGGAGAAGACATACAATATTCCAGTAAATTACACCACACCTCCAGCAATATTCTTTCTAAACCTGGATTGCAATTAAGCAGGTGGCGCTAAATAAATTTAATTTGAAATGTATAAGGGGAAACAGACTATTTTTTCCAATACTCATCAACTTATTCTATGTACTTATGTTTTGAAAATTATCCAGGATGAGTCTATTCTCATGTAAACTGAACATTAACCTTTATCTGTTTTCATTATGTTCTTATCAAGGGCACTACTTGATTGAGTTTTGTACCAACATATATTTTGAGGGAACTACCTTAATATGCATCCTTATGGTTTATAGAGAATGCAAAAAAGGACATATAGTGACCCAGCCAATTTCTTGAGAGGCAGTTAATTAGTATTTTTTTGTTTGGTGAGTTTAAACTTTAATAAACGGTTACTTGAAAAATGCCTCCTTCAATGGTGGAATTGTTACCTTATAAACTAAGAATAATTCTTGACCAATCAGTTAATAAACTGCAACTGTTTTCTCAGAATCCCAGATGAAACTACTTTTCTTAATCCAACAGAAATTTTGTTTACTTACTGTCCAATGGCTATAAGGGTTTGCTTCATTTATTTACTTTGATAAACTTTGCCTTTCTACAGATTATTTAAAATTAACAACCAAAGAGATGTAACAAGAGCCACTGTGAGATTAGTGTGCTTTTAAAACTCAGAACAGGTTATAGAAGGGCAGTCTTTGACAAAGAGAAAATCCCCTTGGAATTAGATAATAGTGTGTTTTCATTCCTCTTTTGTATTGGAGAAGACTTTTTTTTATCCTCTTTAGTTTGCTTATACCTGATGCAGCATCGAGAAAAGAGAGTCGGCTTAAAGCTAGTAGCTTTACTTCATCAGAGAGGACTTATGTATATGAAAGCATTTTCCTTTCTATGAATGTATTCTGGGTACTCATCATAAAAAAAAAAATCCCATTTATATCTGTCACTTAAAAGACCTCTAAAATTTAAAGTTGTAAGGTGATGGAAGTGCCTAATATTTACTCTTGATAGAAGATGACTTTTAAATGTATCTGATTCTTTTTTCCTTCTCAAATGCAAAAAGAAAAAAAAAATCACTCAAGTGGCTCTTTCATTTATAACATCTTTCTTATTCAAATGCATTTTAAACTTGTAGCATAGAACCAAGAGATTAATGCTTGAACAGTTGTCAGAAAGCTCTACTCATCATTAATATCCTTGCATTAGAGATAAAAATGCTTGTGTTGCATATCCCTTAAGAAATTTTCATTAAATTTAGAGCGTCTATTGTTTTACAGACATTAAATTGCTTGGTTACATGTATTGCTATCAGCTAGAGGTAGAGAAGAGCTCATTTATTGACATTTAAACAGCGAGCATAATTTTTAAGATATAGCCATAGCCCTTTCCACATTATATAAATTGGACAAATATAATTAATCACTTAATATTAAGTATCACTTAGTTAAATACTTTTATCAAGTGTCTACTTTTTGCTGACTGACCTACATAGATCAAACAAGTGGCTTCTTTCTTCCAGGAACTCATGGTCTACAGCAATGTTTTCTCCTTCCTTTATCGAGTTTCAGATTATCCATTTTTTTCTTTACCGATACATAATTCATAGTTCTAAATCATTTCAAGAGGTTTAAAAAATCATTTAATCAATTAGTTCTTTGCTCTTGACATTTTTCTCCAAGGAATCTGCAATTCAGGATTATTCTAGTCCCTTTTCTTTCCTAAATGGCTCTGAGTTCATATAAGTTTGAAAAAATGGTAAGTAAAATAAACATAAGTGATTTTTTTCTAAGCTGGAGACTATTTCTAACATTTTATAACAAAAATGGGAATTAAGTTAAACCAAAAGAAATATAGTATGCAAGATTTCTTAAAAGTATTTTACTTTGGAAATTTTATCTTTCTTATTTTCACAGAAATCTTTTCTGAAATTCAATATTTTATGCTTTTTTTTCCTTGAAATGTGTAATTTAGAAATTTCAAGTGTCTGATCCTTCTTGAGGAATAGTTGATAATGAGAAATTTGCCGACTCCAAAGAGTTTCTATTTGTAAGGCACATTTAATCTTTGTCCTTTCATTCAGTGCTTTTGAACCTTTTTTTTCTTTTGTCTTTATGAAAAATCAAAGTTCAAAATGAATGCCCTCTACCCAAAGAATCTTTCCCAGTTTCAACTTTCTTTAAATGATTACTTTATTTTCCTTGCTTTGTCCTTTTGTTAAGGCCCCAAACTGTTGTCTTACTTTTAGCTTTTTATTTATGTTTATGGGAACATCATTTTATTTCCAAGAACTTTCTACATATACTAAAAGTCTAAAAATCTTTATTTTACCTAAGCCTAGCCTTCCTTTAATGCCCATCACCTTTTTTTTTTTTTTTTTTTTTTTGCAAAATAGACTGTTCATTCTCTTGTAAGTTTTGACATCAGCAATAGTTGATATCTTGGTTCCTAGATGGTAGATATAATGTGCAAAATTTTCCAACTTTTGAAATATATATATATATATATATATTTTTTTTTTTTCCTGAGATAGGGTCTCTGTTACCCTGACTACAATGTAGTAGTGTCATTATAGTTCACTGCAACCTCACTCCTGGGCTCGAGTGATCTCCATGCCTCAGCATCCTGAGTAACTGGGACTATAGGTACGCACCACCATGTCTAGCTAATTCCCCCTACCCACCGGTAGAAATGAATTCTCAATGTGTTGCTCAGGCTACTCTCAAACTCCTGTCCTCCAGTTATCCTCTCACCTTTTCCTCCCAACGTTCTGGGATTACAGGCATGAGCCACCATGCCTGGCTACAAAATGCTTTGGGAAAAAGTTTTGTTTTTTTTTTTTTTTTTTTTTGAAACATTTTGTTTCAAAACACAAAATGTTTTTTCTTCAGTTATCTCTAAGGAATAGAAACTTCCACCTAACACACTTTGGTAGTTTGGGTAATACTGCTCTAATCTCTGATTATGTGTTTATTTCCAAGACCTCTTCCTGAGTTTGCTTCCATCTTTGCTGTGCTTGGCTTATATATCAGTCATTTCACCTACTCTCTCAACAAATACTTAACTCTCTTCTTCTTGTTGACACTTTTCAATGTATGATTTATTTCAAATATCCATTTTTCTCTCCATTTTTACTTGTGGGCTGCTGCATGCTGATAGAGTTTAGTACATGCTACCCCAAAATATGGCATCTTAACAATTAAGGAAATAGGAGAAGCAGAAAAGTCACACTCTGAGCTTCTCCCATCCTTCTCCCCTGAAGTAGTTCACACGATTGTCATTTGAGAGGTCCCTTCTCTGTACTTGGAGGGAAAGGAATGTCCTTATTTCTGAAGAAACAAGGACACAGAAGAATCTGAACAAAACAGCCCTTGCTAAGCCCCCTACCCCAGTTTATTCCTTTTAGATCATGCCCCCTTTGTCCAATCATATTTCACAAATATTTACTTCTCCATAACATTTAGCATAAAAATACACAGGTTTCTTTTTTCTTTTGGTGCTCATTTCCGAAAGCTCTTGTGTCATGTAAAACTCTATTAAATAAATTTGTATGCTTTCTCTTGTTAATCTGTTTTATTACAGCTGCCTCAGCCATGAACCTAGAAAAGAATGAGGAAAGAAAAATTTCCTTTCCTACAATGCTATTGGAGAAAACACCATAACAGTATTTATTGCTCCCTTAAAATTTGTGATCGTCAAACTCACCTTGGGCCTTCAATATCACTTTTCCTGTGAATTTTTTCTTTGTTATATTTTCCTCCCCTGTACTTAGCTAAGGTGGCTAGTTTGTGAGGTTCCAACCCTCTTTTCACCTTCTCAAATTTTGCTAAAATGTGAATCCCTTATATTATTAGGGAAATTAGTGCATTTAGATTTTAACCCTTTAACCTACTTTCATTTCACCGGAAATCTATCGTTTTCTAACTCCATTGCTATTCCTTCCCAACCTTACAAGAGAAGATTCTTTTCATCAAAGCTATCCCTGTCACTCTTGGCTTACTGATTCTGCCTTCCCCATTTAAGTGTTTGTTCCATCTATTATCTTTGATCTTCCAGTACCTTCTCTTCAATCTAACCATTCTTAAATATTAGACTTTTTCTTAAGCAATAGATAATTAATTTCTTTAATATTTTATAAATAAGTATGTTTTACATACAATTTTAAATATGTAATTTAGAGTATTTTCTTATTATAAAAGGACATTATGTTTTGGAAAATTTGGAGAACACACAAAAAGAAAACAAACTGCCTGATATTTCACTACCTATAGGTAACAGATTATCAATTTGATGTAAATCTAGATATCAATATGTTGTACTTTTTCTTTAAGCACAAAACTGAGTTTATATTGTACCTAATAGTTTGTAACATCCTCTTCTGGAGTATTTTTTATTTCTTCACTACATAGGTTTTGAAAGTGCAGTGTGTGTCCCATTGCCTTTGGTCTCACATCTACCATTTACTATTCAGTTGACTATATTTAGATAACTATTTCAGATATTATTCAGGTAACTATATTCTATCTTTATTACTTAAAAAAAAACTGATTACACTGAATTTACTAGTAAACTTTTAAATATTTTTTGTGATGCTGGATAAGTTTATGGCATTGACGGTGTTTTATGAGTCTAATTTTACCTCCATATGTTAAATAGACACAGCTTTTTGTATGTCAGCCATACCTCATTAAAGAGGTTTAAAGAAACTCCAAACACTAGCATTCTCTTCTAAGTCCTCATTGTCCTTGGATCCCTGAAGACCCTGCCATTTTTGGCTTTTTCATGAAATGCTTTCTGACTTTAGCCTCCAAATTCAGCTTATCTCCGTATGCTTTGCTTACCTTTCTGATTTTTTTTTTTCCTCTTGGATAGCTTTTTGCTTCTAATCCTAATCCTCATTTTTATTTATCATTCTTCAGGGTTTTTTTGTTTGTTTTTCTTACTGTCTGTTCATTTCTCCCAATTCTGAAGTTCCTCTCTGGGCATTCTCATTCATTTTATTAGCTTGAGCTATCACCAATTGTTTATTCCCTTTAAATTGTCATGACTATTTTCAATTCTTTCCTGAACATCAGAGTCATCGTTTGAACTTCCTCCTGGATATTATTTCCCATATGTTTAATTGATTCCTCAGACATCACATTTCTGACATTGAATTGTCTTCTATGCAAACCTAGAATCCTTATCAGTATTCTACCCAGAAAACTATGCTAGGTATGGTGTAATTTTCTCTGACTCTCCATGCCATTGGATAAGAGTATTAGCAAGTTTACCTTCAAAGTTTATCAGATGTCCCAGGTCCTTTTTTTTTTTTTTTCTTTTAAGTGAAGGATGGATCCATGTTTTAGGACCAAACCTTGATATCATTTCCCGAGTCCTCTTTAAGAATACAGCATCTGTTTGAAAGTGAATATTTAGTTAGAACAAGAAGAGAAATCACAGGAAATCCCATATTTTAAAAGATTGGCAAATAAAACAAAATTCAGAAAAATGGCCATTTTTCTTAACATAGTTCCATAACATTTTCTTCCTTTTTTTACTTTTGGCTGCATAGCCATTAATCTCCTTCTCACATAACAATTCTGTAATATCATGTTCTATAAAGAGAATAGAAACATAATGGCCTTTTTCTTCAGCATAGTTGGATCATTTTGCTCCATCAGTGGCAATTTTACTTGCCATTGAGTCTGGAACTACCAGACATTGCTGGGAGATGTGTCAGATGTACTAAGACATGATCTGATACAATGAGAGAGACATAAAACATGCGATTTCATATGCAGGCATATTTGATACTTGAAGTACTACTGGAAGTTGTATCCCTACAACAAGGAAACACTGATCAAATCTATTTCATTTTATTCCCATCAAAAAATAAAAAATGTTTAATGGCACGTATATAACAGTATATCCTCCATTACCTATTACAGTATATTCCCTTTTGACATCCCTTTTTGATAAGTATCATTAAGAACACACTACTATGCTTATAATTTATTTGTGTGATGATTCAGAGTTTTCCTCAGCCTTGTTTCTGGTCCCTTACAATTCAAACATTGTTTCCCTGCCACTTTCCAAAGACTCCCTGTGCAGGGTGCCAATGGACCTCAATATTGTGATGAGAACTCTAGCTCTTACAACTTCATATCTCAAATCTAAATGAGTTAACACATGGGTGATGCTATTCCTGAAAACTTTCCCTGCCATAGGCTAGTCTTCCATAACTTACTTGTGCAAGGACATTTTTGCGCATTTAATGAATAGATTCTACTATTACCAAACTAAATATATACACCCAAAACCTCCTTAGCCAGATCTTTACATTCGCATGGCCTCTTTAACACCGTAGGACAGGAACAAAAAGTACAACGGATTGGAAAGCATAGTAGAAAGAGACAGAAGCCTTAACTATTTGTGGTTAAAGTATTTGCAAAATTTACAAAGATGCATAACCATGTGAAGATCTTTCTAGGGCTCTTCCCAGAGTTTGTCAGTGTCCTATGCCAGTAAGGACATTGAAGCTCAAGGTTTTTGGCTTCAAGAAAAGCTGTTGCCACTGCTTCCACTTCATGTATTCATTTAGACTTGTGATATTTCTGGTTTAGATTATTGCAGCCTTTTCTAAACTGTTATCTTCAGCTTTTAGGCTCTCCTCCCTCCAATTTATTCTTACTTGGTACTGCCAGTAAAGTTACATTTTAAAACACGTGGTCAGGATAGAGGATAGCAGAACAGAGAAGAGCCAGAGTGTGTCAATTACTACCAGTTTGATTCCAGATAAAATATTTACCTTCTACAAGCCTTGGTTTTATTATCTGTAAAATGGGAAAATAGTAATTATTACTCTGAGGACTGTTTTGAATATGTAATATGTTTTTACATATTAGGTTTCACATGTAAAATAGTCAACAAATATTATTGTAAAGACTCATTCCCTCTTTAAAGAGTTTTAATTCTTCTTGTTGTCTGATTTACTTAGCATTCAAGCAAATCACTTGACTTACCTTTCTGTTTGTCTTCTATGTATGCTCTCTGTTCTAGCCACATTGATACAGTCACTGTTGCCCCTGCTATACCAGCCCCTTAAATTCATCAGCTTTTAAACCTCCATACTTGAAACTATGTTATTCATGTCCCCCGCCCCCAGATACTCCTTTATCTGGCAAAAATCTAAGTGACATTTGAGGCCCAGTCTTGGTGACACCATCCCTGGTCAATACAGGCATAATTAATGGATCTGTAATCTGTACTTCTCGAACAGCACATATACATACTCATATTGTATATACTTTAAACTTGGTTTACATACTTTAAAAATAAAGTTGTAAACTTTTAATTTACATAGTTTAAATTTCGTTTTAATTTAATTTACATACATAGACATACTCATCATATTGTTTACCTGTCTACCTCTCTTGCTGAACTCTGAATATCTTCAGGGCAGGAAACGTGTGTAGTGCCTGGAATACAAGAGATCAATACTATTATCTCTTACTCCTTTAGCTTATTCTTTCACTTTTTGATAATCTTCTTAGGAAGTATTAATAGTATGTTACATTTTATAAATTATTTCCAGTACCATGCAGCTAGAAGTCCATTTTTCCCTCAAAAGCTTTTTAGTGATGAAAGTTTTAGTGTTTAAAGTTAACTGGAATCTGGGATTTAATCTAATGGAAACCCAGTAGAGACTACTAACTAGGAGGAAGAACACATGAGCCACTTTTACCATTACATAGTTTTTTTTCTAAAATGATACATCCTGAGTTGAATTGGAACTTTGGAAAACATTGAATAAAAATATTTTTCCCTCTTGATTCAGATTTAAGATGCATATAAGAGGAATAAATTTGTGAGTACAATAACTATGCTTTTTATAATATGGATAATCTTTCTTGATAGCATAAAATTATTATAGTAGATACACATTGACAATCATCTATCCATTTATCTATTTACTTATATTGAAAAGATATATATATATGGGGGGGCGTGCTTTAATCATACAGTTCAGCTCATTTACTCCTCATAATAAAAGGTCATGGGTTTGACCAGGTAAGAGTGTTATTTTTTATTTGTGAGTATTAAGAAAAACTCCCTTTTTCACTATTTGAAGAAAACAAAACAAGTCATAGAAATGGGTCAAACCACACATTTTATAAGTAGATGTCCCTTTTGTTCATAATAAAGCTATGTAATAATAGAATATCCATTCAATTGACATCCATCAACTTATGATCACAACAATTTCTGTGAATATAGGAGACTAAAAGCTAATTTTGTCATAGCAAAGTAATGACAGAGATTTCAGGTCCTACTGTTTAGTAAACAAATAGTTATCAACCATCTCGGTATGGTACAATCCACACACACAAACACAAACACACTCCGTATCTAGCAGTTACGAGGTCATTTCTGTACCCACAATAAGTGGGCCAATTTTTCCATTTAAATTTGGCATATGCTCTCAGCGGTGTTGATTATTCAAAATACCTGTTTGCCCATGTCTATTAAGCTTAAAAACTGCATTTTAATGGCCCCTTATATTTAAGCCCTGTTTATATGGCAAATGCTTCTGAGCTACTTAGAAACACCATTAAATTTCATCACTAATTACTAATAACAGGAGTGAAATTAGCACCTGTCTCAGCTGCTTTAGATTTTGGATTGCTCTTAATAAAGCAATCCTCTGTTGCTAAACATTTACTGGGGCCATTTGCATTCTGATTTTCACTAAGCTGTTATGATTTATACTCTCATATAGCCATCTAAAATAGCACATGGCTTGAAGCCACTGAATGTACTTTCTCATTTGAATTTGAAGCAATGTATGTAATATCTTACATTTTAAAATCAGGTTTTAGTGTGAGACAGCAATTTATCTCATATATAAATGGTTCTATTTTTGTCTCCAGAGATACTAGGATGAAAATTCCAGTGGGGTAAATAGGAATGTCATAAAAAAATTGAACTTTGTTAATTACACTATCACAAAAATAGAAGGTGTTATAGGTCTTAATCCCTTAAAACAAAAATGCCCTTAAAGATATGTAAAAACCTTGCTCTACTCTGTTTGTCCTTTGTGGGCCTTGGACCTGCACTGTAGGTTCTGGTAGAGTTTAAAAGTGAAAATAAGCTAGTTAAGTTGGCAAATGGTTCAGTGGTACCTCCAACAGCATTAAATAACATTCACTACTAGTATTAACAGGAATTGTGGACTTAGGAAAGTTTCAAACTCGTTGAGAGAACGGTATTCATCTTACTGCCACATTGATAAAGTGTGAAAAAATGATACAAAGAGTAATATGATTGAAAAATGTCAGGAAGCTTTCTCTTTGGGCTCTAAGGTAACTAATCATGGGCTAAAACACTTCTCTATCTTTTGTGATTCATTCAATTTTTATACTTGAAAGTATATATTAGACATTATGTGCTTTAGGATTTCAGGCCAACTGAACTCTTGATACAGTGGTTCAAATAATTCAAATTTGTGTGCTTTATTGAATAGATTTTTTTAAAAAAGTATTTCAGAGTAGATGAAGATCCATTTTGAAATAAAGCTTGTAAGCATTAAAAGATTCTTGCAATGTAACCAGAAGATGGCAGCATGGCAGCTATTTAGAAATTTGATACCTCATAATTTCCATTAAGCAAAAAGCAGTTTTTAGATTTTTGTAAATAGTATCCTATTTCCAATCAAAAAATGTCTCAATATAGGAAATATAATTACAAGAAAGACTGTTAGTAAGATCTAAATGATAGCTTGACCAAAGCAGAATTACAAAGGAATAAAAATGGGTTCTTCTGCACTGCAAATAATGCAGAAGAAAGATGAAAGGAAGAGAGTAGACGGAGAATGCCAAGGCTCTTAAAAATGTGCTTTCAGAACATTTTAAGTAAGCTTGATAGAACCCATTATGAGAAAGAAGGGACTTTTAAAATTCCAAACAAGATGAGCCCTGATATTGAAATAACCAATTAATTCCATCTAGACCATTAGGAAAGAATTAAAGGTTATTATTATAATTGCGCAGGTTCAAAATAAACTACTTTAAAGTCCATTTCAGCTCTTTTCAACAACCCAAAATCCATGATTCTGTAATCATATCAATTTCTTACAGAAGAAATATGTGTAGTTTACAAATAACCCGAATATACTTTTTTTCATTTTAAAGGTGTAATCTCATTATAACTAACACAATTAACTGAGGATTTATTTATAACAGAAAAAAAATATATTTTTAAACTTTAGCTGAAAATCCCCTTATTTATGGCAATATTTAACATAAAAAAATGACAGCTGAAAAATACATTCTTATAGTTCCTGAAAAAATCTATAACAAGATGTTTACTACAGTAGGAATTCTGAGGAAAATCCTTGAATACATTTTACTATATACTATTAAAAATAAACCTAACATATTCATCTATTACATTTTCCTGTTCATTTTGTAAGTTTATGATATCTACTAAATCCTCAGGGTTCTTCCAACATACAATAGTACTTGTCCAAACTGAACTAGCTATGAGGCTAGTTTGGGTTTTCTTACTAGTGCATTAGCGTAAATCTGTTCATGTGTTTTATTCATTGAAAATATATTCATTGCCTACTATAATGCTTATTACCATTCTAGGCAACAACTGAAATACAAGTTTTAAAGAGATTCATTAAACAATTATGACATGGAAATTTCAGAAAATATAAGAACCAAGTTGTATAGCCAAACATTTTGTGTGACTATTTATATGTCATTATAATTTATAATACACATAATTATTATCCATTGTTTAAGTCTTTGTCATTTTTCCTAGTTTATGATGTATCTAATAGTACATAAGAATTTACATTTATACATATTATTATTGAGTTCATGGGATAAAAATATCTATAAATGAGATTTCTTTAATAGCAGAATAACCAACAGAAAACACTTGGGCTAAAGGCACTGAAGAATTTAGGCAGAGGGATTTGATTTATTCTCCTTTTCTCCTGCAGTGGGCGGCAAAGGCTTAGTTAGGTTTGAAGATTTCTGAGAGAAAAGGAAACAATGAACAATGTAGCAAACCAACTGCTGAAACAGTGGACAGGTGTCATTCTCAGTCAGAGCTACTGGGGAAGGAGGTTTTAGGGGCAGGAAAAAAATAGATGGTAATGATTAGGGAGGATGAAGAACGATGATAAACATTTTATAAAATGCTTTGACTTATTTTTTCCTATTTTAAAAATATTGTCCAATACCGTACACAAAAAAATCACTTTTTAACACTAAGCAATTTGAGACTTGGATAAGTTAAATCTAAAAACAGAAAGCTAATGAAGAGTACATTCAAAATTTTTATCCAGACATCCCTGGCACTACATTAAAATTAGAAGGAAAAATATAGGGAACAAATGAGAAAGAAGTTCTGCCCTGCTAAAAACAATTTTTGATTTCCATGGGACTAAGAAATTACTTGTATTCTTTTAGTTATTTCACACATACAAGTACAATATCTACTTAAGTACTTAACCTCTGTGTTTGAAATAAAGAATAGAATTTAAGTTCATCCAGGGAATTGATATTATAAGAAATATTTTGGTAGCCACAACAATTGGTTCACCTTAAATTTGATTCCTACTTGTCATGATAAATTTCAACTTGAATTAAAAGATTTTAAGCACCTAGCTAAGATGTTGATCAGTTTCCTCTCACTGGAGGGTCTTGGCCTTGTGAACAGAAAAAATAGTATAGGATGAAATATTTTAGGGCAAACAGTGTATTATTTGGGTTTATTTATACCCTATGAGCTTCTAATACGATGTCTGGTACACTCTCTATGCTTGGATAAATCTACACTGAAAAATCTCACTGGGAGGCTATCCTTATGGAAACTTTTGTACAGGCTGAGTCTGTCTGCTTTATGAGTCTTACTTTTGTATAAGAGCTTTCTGCACCAGGAATAAGGCCCTGGTTTCTGAAATTTTTAATATGCAATTCCTTTTTAGAAAGAATATACAGAGACATAAAAATATAAATAATAACTCAAAGTAGACAAATGCTAAATGTGTATAAAGTCAAAAAATACTAAAAGTCCAGCCGGACAGAAAATGCTTAAAGACCCTTTACGTGTCAGGTACTAGGTGATAGAATATAGATAGAAGTAAACTTAGGAATTTGAATCAATTTCTGAAAGCGTTAGA
This sequence comes from Mirza zaza, assembly GCA_008750895.1. Taxonomy (NCBI): domain Eukaryota; kingdom Metazoa; phylum Chordata; class Mammalia; order Primates; family Cheirogaleidae; genus Mirza; species Mirza zaza. The sequence goes on along the minus strand of VSMD01092422.1, from coordinate 74,611 downwards.
GAGAAACTGGAGACTTCTGAGTGAAACCATGACTAAGGCAGAGCATTGTTCTAGTTGTTTCCACTTTAGATTTAATGAAGAAAACGAAAGAACAGTTAAATGGCTGTTTAAACACTTCACTCATTGTACATTAGCTTCAGGTGAAACAAAATATTGCTGCTTTAAAATGTGGCCAAATTTGGTTATCACACTGCCAAAAATGTTATAAACCACATGAAGCCTACCAGGTGGCTATTTGGCCTTTTATTTTTACTTCTCTCCCTTTAAGTAAATGTTTTTATGTTGTATCAGATTGATATTGCATATTGTGTTTATGGTGTTAAAATAAAACCGGTTACCACCCTTAATGAAAGAGCTATTTTGTATACCTTTTCCTACTTCGTCTTTTCATGATAGACAGTGTGGGAAGGTACTTATCCCCCTGTACATTCAGACATATATATACACAAAAGAATAAAGGAACAAAACATTTTTAGAAACATAACTTCTTGGGTTATTTATACTTCATGTTATCAATTTCTGCTATTTACAAATGTGGAATACATTGTTCAGATTCAAATTTTTCTACATTTTTTAAATCCTTTGGATCTTTAAAAATTTTTCCCATGTCTTTTACCCTTTGTAATAACATTGTTTTCCCTTATCCACCTTACTGTATATCTATAATCTTTTTTCCCTGATTATTTTTTTCTATCTTCTTTAATCCTTTTATTTTTTCCTCTGAAATTTTCTTTAACTCTTTTCTTCATGAAATTATACATTTAGGGGAGAATATTAGTTAAACTGTGAAGTAACATATCAATTAAATTTTAAGACTATAAATGTTTAGGTTCTTTTTTACATTGAAATAAGTTGAAATAAGCAGTTTGACTCCTCATATTTATTTGTATAATAAATACTTATTTGTCATCATTTTTCCACAGTACAGGAAAATCACATCATACAAGGTCAACTTAAGTGCAGCCTGAAGCATCAGTCTATATATATTGATGGCCCAATTCCATATAAGCAAATTGGACCTTCACCTGACAGATAAAAGTTACATATTTTGAGCTTGGTAAGGGTAATACTCTCTACCACCAAATCATTTTAATATTGAGAGTATCATTGTTATACAGTAGTGTTCTTTTCTTGAAATTATTTTTTTTTATTTCAGCATATTTTGGGGATGCAAATGTTTAGGTTACATATATTGTCTTTGCCCCACCTGAGTCAGAGCTTCAACCGTGTCCATCCCCCACGTGGTGTACACCCTACCCACCCGTTACGTATGTGTATATACCCATCCCCTCCTTAATCCCTCTCATCTGCCTGACACCCAGTGAATGTTATTACTATATGTGCACTTAAGTGTTGATCAGTTAATACCAATTTGATGGTGACTACATGTGGTACTTGTTTTTCCATTCTTGGGATACTTAACTTCATAGAATGGGCTCCAGCTCTACCCAAGATAATACAAGAGATGCTTGATCACCATTTGTCTTTTTATAGAATGCCTTGTGTTCTTTTGGGTAGATTCCCAGGAATGGGATTGCTGAATCAAATGGTAGTTCTACTGTAGCTCTTTGAGGTATCTCCATATTACTTTTCTCAGAGTTTGTACTGGTTTTGCAGTCCCACCAGCAGTGTAGGAGTGTTCCTATCTCTGCATATCAACACCAACATTTATTGTTGGGGGATTTTTTGATAAGGGCCGTTCTCACTGGGGGTAAGTGATATCTAATTGTGGTTTTGATTTCCATTTCCCTGATGATTAGAGATGTTGAGCATTTTTTCATGTTTGTCGGCCATTAGTCTATCTTCTTATGAAAAGTTTTCATTCATGTCCTTTGTCCACTTTTTGACAGGGTTTTTTGATTTTTTTCTTGCTGATTTTCCTGAGTTCTATATAGATTCCAGTTATCAAATCTTTATCGGATGTGAAACATGTGAATGTTTTTTCCCATTCTGTAGCTTGCTTGCTCTTGTGATAGTTTCCTTGGCTGTGCAGAAGTTTTTTAATTACTCAGGTCCCATTTATTTATTTTTGTTGTTGCTCTGATTGCCATTGGGTCGTCTTCATAAATTTTTTGCCTAGGCCAACCTCTATGATAGTTTTTCCTACATTTTCTTCTAGAATTCTTACAGTTTCATGCCTTAGGTTTAAGTCTGTTATCCACCATGACTTGATTTTTGTGAGAGGTGAAAGGTACCGATCCCGTTTCAGTCTTCTACATGTGGCTATCCAATTTTCCCAGCACGATTTATTGAGTAAGGATTCATTTCCCCAGTGTATGTTTCTTTCTTTTTCTTTCTTTCTCTCTCTCTTTCTCTTTCTTTCTCTCTTTGTTTTTCTTTCTTTCTCATTCCTTTTCTTTCTCTTTCTTTCTCTTTCTTTTTCTCAAAGATTAGATGACTATATGAGGATTGTTTTATATCTAGGTTCTCAGTTCTGTTCCATTGGTCTATGTCTCTGTGCTTGTGCATTCCTGTATGCCAAAAATAGTCAAACTGAGAACCAAATCAAAGACTCTCAATACCCTTCACAATAGCAACAAAGAAAATAAAATACCTAGGAATATAGGTATTTAAGGAGGTAAAAGATATTTATAGAGGTAACTATGAAACACTGAGGAAGAAAATAGCAGAGAAAGTAAACAGGTGGAAAACAATACCATGCTCATGAGTTGGCAGATTGTTAAAATGTCTATAACTACCCAAAGTGATCTACAGATTCAATGCAATCTGTATTTAAATGCCAACATTTTTTGCAAATCTAGAAAAAATAAGTCCATGCTTTGTATAGAACCAGAGAAGAACCTTTATAGCAAAAGCAATCTTAAGGAAAAAGAACACATCGGAAGGCATCAATTTACTAGACTTCAAGCTATACTACAAGGCTATAGTATCTGCAAGGAAATATTTTATAAAATAATCTATTTTAGTTAAATGAGGGGGAAATATAAAATTATGATTTAAAATATGAAGTTAATATAATTAATAGTAAGAGGAGAATCTCTGGGACTGTTGCCCAATTGCAAGTGATTTTAAAGTATCCCTCCTATTCTTTCACCAGCCAGGGCTTTTCCACTGTGCTTTACTTGTATGTCTCCAACATTCTATTGTGTCTCTCACATGCTATTTTCCAGGTTTAAAGTTCATGTCACAAAACCTTTGTTATATAATAATTTATGTTATCCATTTTGCTTAAATGACCTCATACCATTATATACAAATCTAATGATGGCAAAATTCTTCAGGTTCTTGATCTTCTCTTAATGATACCAATAAATTTTTCAGCCATGACTGTGTAACCATGAAATGCATGCAAATGTATCAATAAGTCTCACAAAAATTTTATAGTGGCTTAGAGTAGGCATGTAAGATTGTAAATTACACAAGCTATTTTTCTAGATTCATTAATTTATGCAGGTAGATGCATTGTAATAATATTTTCAGCGTATGGCAAGGAGTGCTTATCTTGAATGTGGTAAGATCATATAGTAGACAAGTTTTTAGGATTGGTAAATATAATGATGATGATAGAAAACAGGCTTAAGCCTGTTGGGTTGGTTCATATTATTATGATCAATTTATTTGGAGAAAAAAAGAACTAGGATAGTGAATAATTACAAAATAAATAAAATGGTGATACAAAGTTTTGGAGTGAGTTGGCTCCATTTATATCATTCATGACTTACTTGAAGCTTTGTTACAATGGCTTTTAAAAATTATTTTGAATAATTATGGAATCACAGAAAAGTTGCGAAGAATGGTACAAAGAGTTTATATATACCTATCATCCAGTTTCCCTGAATGTTAACAACTTACTATGATTTATTTGTGCAATTGTATAACTGCCATTGGTACAATAGTATTAAGTAATATAGAACCGTTATTGGAGTTTCACTAGTTCCACAAATATCATTTTCCTGTTCGAAGACCCAAATTAGTATGTCAGATTATGTTTAGTTGCTCTGTGTTTTTAGTTTATGCTAATCTGTGACAGTTGCTAAATCTTCACTTATTTTTCATGATTATGAAATATTTTATGAGTACTCATCAATTATTTTGTGGAATGACTCTCACTTATATGATACTTTTGCATGATTAGACTCAGGTTATGGATTTTGGCAAGAATACTACAGAAGTAATGTTGTATACTTCTCACTGAACCATATCAGGGGGTCCATGATCCTGATGTATTTTATCTTTGGGGAAGTAGAATGTATTGGGTCTTTCTATCATAAATTTACTCTTTTTCCCTGTGTAGCTAATAAATGCATTGAGAGATGCTTTGAGATTATATGAATATACTGCTTCATCCAATAATTATAACATCAGTGAATCATGCCTGTCACAATTACTACTGTGGTGATTCCTGCATGATAATTTTGTATTTTTTTATTCTTTCTACATTTACTATCATATAATAAGCTTTTTGTTACTTAAAATATTATTTGCTATTAATATTTAACAGAAACAACAAAAACGTCATTTCTCATTTTTGTACCTACTTATTATATAAGACTTTTTTTTTCATTCCTTCTAAAGGCTGTAGCTGGGTTAGACTAGAATTTCTTTGCCAAAGCATGTTTTTAGCTAAACTATGTTGGAGAAAGTAGTTACATACACCTAAACCCTATGCACTCTAAACCTTCCTCAAACCATGTACAATTTGTCAATGAAATTTAAGAGAGATGAACGACATGCATATACTTTTTAAATACTAGTAATAATATGCATGTGAAATATATTTTGATATTGAAATTTCCTTCAGATTTGAAGCTAGCACAGCCCCACTAATGAGCCAGTACTTTGTAATGCTTTGAATGAGTTTGTATGGTCTATTAGGTCATTATCTGCTAATTAAAAATACTTGAAATAAGATGTGTCATGATGGTTTAATGGGTCTGACTTCTGAGCTCCCTTAAGAAAGTTTACCATGGCTTTGGAAGGAAATTTATAAAACAGGAACATAGAAAGCAGTAATATGAATTGTAATTCTAAAATATGATATTATAATTAAAAAAATAATTCCCCTTAAATACAAAATTGACACCAAAGAAACCATAAAAAGCTTGCAAGATTGAAGGAAAATTATGTCACTAAAATTTCCCCCTAGTATACACTGAAATTTTCCACAATATATTCTATAAATTCCAATATCTATTTCTCCATTATATGATTGCTTTGAAGTTGGAAAGAATATTTTTTTAGATATGTTAGCTTTCTGCTCTGTACAGCTCTTCCCAGAATATGACCCTTAAAACCAAATGCATTATGTGTCAAAGAATAATAAGAAATTTTACTTTTAGATATACAAACAGCAGATATGGCTTTGATCATCTTATGGGAAACCTTTTGCACTCTTTTCAGCTTTCTGTAAATCTGTGTGATGACATATTAATGCAAATTACATTGTCTTATTTTGTGACTTCTGTAGTTATTGTTCAACATTGTCACAGATTCACCAAGAATGTTTTTCCCCCACTATTTAAAGTCACTAATGGATTTGCAGCTAACCTATGGCTTTAGTCTCTGGCAGTTGCCTTCAGTATCACTTGTGTATGCATTGAGCTGATAAGTACTGTGATTCATTTTACTCTTGAGCAAACCAAATTTACGAAAAAAAAAAGAGGCAGAAAAGAAAAACACATGAATAATTACCTTAGCTTGAGATGAAGGTGGGGAAAAATCATTTGATTGCTTTCCTAATCCTTGGCAAGATGTAATAAAATGAGGCTTTGAGGGGAGGCCCAGCAACAGAAGGTAGAGGAGACGACAAGTGTTATAGCTTTTTTGTGCTCTTGATTATAGTCTTTTTTTAATTTCTTTTTATTATGGTATTTTATTCTTTTTATCAGTTTGATAAAATTATAATTAAAATGTACATCCAGGCTTAATTATAGATTCCTTCCCACATCAGTGGCTATTCCTCAATATTCCCAGTGCCATCGTTTCACATTACATTTTAATTTGTTAGTTTATCAGGAAGAACAGTGGTGTACCCTAGCATATAAAGGATTACTCGTCATGACTCAGTAGGCTAACAGTGATTTTGTTGAAAGGGAAAGTCTAATGAAAAGAAAAAGAAAGATACTCCTTCTTCTGGTCAAATTATTAGTTCAGATATTTCATGCAAGAGAGAAATTGAAAATTTTTCTCACTGTATTGTAGAGTATGCTTGCTTTAAAAACTTGCTAAAAATATACAAAATGCACATCTCTTATAATGAGGAAAAAATAACATTTGACAGTATCACAGATACACAGAATTTAAAACAAATATCTATACTTTCAGAAATAACCTTTAAGAATTACCGTTGCATGGGAGAAAATATTGATCCTTTCTTTTATTTTAAAAGAATGAAAATTATCTCTGGTAATAACCAAATACAATGTAAATCAATCAACATGTATTTATAAATTACCAGAAGAATAGCATTACACTAGGTAAGCTCCAAGGAAGGAGATTTATCAACTTAGAAAACAGTAAGATGACTTTACATTTTGAAAATTTCTTGAGTATTGAAAATAACATGTTGATTTCCGATTTGGAATTACTTGTTATACCCTGGAGTTTTATGATAATAACTCTGAGGACTTGAATAGTACAATTAAGGAGGTAAAACTCTCGAGTAAACCTTTTGTGTCCTTTTATCTTCCACATGAATAACTCAGAACTATTTATGCTCATTGCAGAAATTCTTTCCCAAGGACAGCCTAGCATGGTCAATTCAAAAGATGGCGGCATGTGGAGTTGAGAGCTGAGGGGGTCAAGTCTTAGGTCTGCCACTTATTAGTATGTAAGCTTGAGAAAGTCCCTTAACTTACCTCAACCTAGATTTCCTCATCTATTAAATGAGAAGTTTAGAAAACATTCGTTCGCCTTCCCTCAGTTAATAAACATCAGTTTTCAGTTTTTGAAAAGTCTATTTCCAAATAATCTTTTAAAGAGGCAAATATGTTCCTTCAATCAATAGGCTATCAGTTGATGAAGAATCATGCCATACAAATCATGATCAAGTGGTTTTAAGAAGTTAAGGAACCCTTAGAAACTCATCGTCTCATCTGCCTTTTGAATTAAAACTTTAAGTATGGCTTCATAATACATGTAAGATGGTACCAGATATTTGCGAGAGTTTTTCTCCCCCAAAATAATTCTTCTAGACTTAGAATGTTAGAAATCTATTTTTATTACCTAATTTGATAGAATAAGATCTGCAGCCCAGAGATAAGAGTGTTTCCAGCTTTTACTTTCAGTTCCAATGTTTCTACTACTATTCAGGATAGCCATGATAGCATATCTGTTTCAAAATGTGAACTTGTATGTGGCAACTTATATATTTATAAAACTCTTCAGTGATGCCAAGACTATCCTCACATGGATGCTCAATTTAAAAAGTATTTTTAGAGAATGACTAGAAAATTGGTTCCCTGAATTTAGGCCTTTCAACCCAGATGATAGGAGAAAGTATGTACTGACTGTTTGGAAAATGTGTGCATAAAATTAGCTGACTATTATCTAGTTAACGAATGAGCTCTGCTGTCTGGTGTGCTATGAGGTGGAAGTGAGCAGTTGTTGGAAAGAGAATATAAATGGTATTTTATGAGGCTATATTGATCTTCTTTGTTTTCAATTTAAGATTTTCAAAAAAAGTAATTTTAAAGAAAAGGGAAAGTCTAGTGAAAGTCACCATCTTTAATTCTAACATGTTATGGCTGATTAGGTTATTAAACTGCATGTTCAGCTTCCTGTTGTCAGGTAGAAGGAAGTAGACTATATTTTAGATTCAGCGAATAGAAAAAGACCAAGACTAATGATAAATTATACTATTAATCATGTTCCTTATTCTTTCATCTAGCCATTCAACAGATGTTTTTTGGGTTGGTATTATGTGCCAACCATTATGCTAGGTGCTAGATAAGAGAAATCTAAAAGCAAAGTTTCTCATGTCCAGGAAATCACAAATGTTTGGGAAGAGATAGACCAGTAAAGCAACAATTTCATATGAGGTTATGGTACATGAATGTAAGACATATAAGAGAGACACAGATTTGGAACATGTAACTAAGCCTGGAGGAAGGCCCATCAGTTAGCTCCCAGTTATTATTAAATGTGGTATTTGATTTTCCATTCCTGAGAATGCTGCACTTAGAATAATCTCCAGTTTCATTCAGATTGCTGCAAAAGACATTATTTCATTCCTTTTTATGGCTGAGTAGTACTACATTGTGTGTGTGTGTGTGTGTGTGTGTGTACACCATATTTTCTTTAACCACTCATCAAATAATGGTTACTTAGGTTGATTCATATCTTTGTAATTGTGAATTGTGCTGCAATAAATATTCAAGTGTAGGTGTCTTTTTAATGACTTATTTTCTATTAGGTAAATATCTAGTAGTGGAATTGCAGGATTGAATAGTCTACATTGGTTTCTTTGAGAATCTTTACTCTTTTCTATAGAGATTATGCTAATTTATAGTCCCACCAATAGTTCCTTTATATCTATATCAGCATTTATTATATTTTGACTTTTTAACAATGGGCATTCTGATAGGGATAAGGTGGTATCACATTGTAGTTTTAATTTGCGTTTCCCTGATGATTAGTGATGTTGAACATTTTTTCATAAGTTTGTAGGCCATTTCTCTATCTTTTTATGAAAATCTTCTGTTTACGTCTTTTGCCTACTTTTTGATGGGGTTGCTTGTTTTTTCCTTACTGATTTGAATTCTTTGTAGATTCTGGATATTATCCCCTTATCAAATGTATAGTTTGCAAATATTTTCTGCTATTCTGTAGCTTGTCTATTCACTCCATTAATTATTCTCTTTGCTATGCAGAAACTTTCTAATTTAATTAAATCCTGGTTATTTTTGTTGCTGCTGTATTTGCCTTTGGAGTCGTAGTCATAAATGTGTTACCTAGGCTGATGCCTAGAAGAGTTTTTCTTATGTTTTCCTTCTAGAAATTTTGTGTTTTCATGCCTTACATTTAAGTCTTTTATCCATTCTGGATTAATTGTCTTTATATGTCAAGAGAGAGAGTCTCTGTTTCATTCTACATGTGGCCATCCAAGATTTCCCAGCATTATTTATTTAATAGGGCATCCTCTCCATGGTGTATATTTTTGTCTGATTTGTCAAAAATCAGTTGGTCATAATCATACAGATTTATTTCTGTATTCTCTATTCTTTTTCATTGGTTTATGTCTCTTTTATACAAATACCATGCTGTTTTGGTAACTATAGCCTTGTAGTATAATTTGAATTCAAGTAATGTGATGCCTGCAGAAACGTTCTTTTTGCTTAGGATTGCTTTGGCTATTTGGGGTCTTTTTTGGTTCCAAATGAAGGTTAGAATTTTTTTTCCTAGGTCTTTGGAATAAGATATTTCAGTTTTGATGGACATTGCATTGAATCTGTAAATCACTTTGGGCAATATGGACATTTCAACAATGTTGATTCTTCCATTCCCTGACCAAAGATGTTTTTCCACTTGCCTATGTCATCTATGATTTTTTTCATCAGTGTTTTGTAGCTCTCCTTGTAAAATTCATTTACCACTTTCATTAAATATATTCCTAGATATTTTATTTTCTTTGTAGCTACTGTAAATGGTATTGAGTCCTTGATTTGACTCTCGGCTTGAATGTTATTAGTATATACAAATGCTACTGATTTATATACATTGATTTTTATATCCTGAATTTTGCTGGAATTATTTATCAATTCTAGGCATCTTTTTCTGGCCCAATCTTTTGGATTTTGTAGATAAAAAATGATAGCTTCCACAAATAGGGATACTTTAATGTTCTCTTTCCTGATATTGCCATTTATTTCTTTTTCTTACCTGATAACTCGGGCTTAGGACTTCCAGCGCTATGTTGAACAGCAGTGGTGAAAGTGGGCACCCTTGTCTTATTCTTAGGAGGAACACTGTCAACTTTTCCCCATTTAGTATGATGTTGTCATATATGGCTTTTATAATTTTGAAGTATATTCCTTTTATATCTAGTTTGTTGAGGGTTTTAATCATGAAAGGAGTACTGGATTTTATTGCACACTTTTTCTGCATCTAGTGAGACAACTTTGTTTTTGCTTCTCTTTATGTGGTGAATCACATATATTAATTTACATAAATTCAACAATCCTGCCATTCCTGGGATAAAACCCACTTGGTGTATCATTGAATTCAGTTTGCTAGTATTTGCTTGAAGGTTTTTGTATCTGTATTCATGAGGGATATTAGTGTCATTTTCTTTTTGTGTTGTGCTCTCTCCTGGCTTGAGTATAATGGTGATACTGGCTTTATAGAATGAGTTTAAGGAAGATTCCCTCCTTCTCAATGTTATGGAATCATTTTGGTAGCATAGGTATCAATTCTTCTTTGTAGGTGTGGTAAAATTCTGCTGTAAATCTACCTAATCAAGAACTTTGCAGGGGGCTATTTTTTTATTACTGCTTTAATCTGACTGCTTGTTATTGCTCTGATCAGGATTTATATTTCTTCCTGATTCAGGCTTGGGAGGATTGTGTGTTTTTAGGGATTTATCCATTTCCTCTACATTTTCTAGTTTTTTACATAGAGGTTTTTTTAGTATTCACAGATATTTTATATTTCCACAGTATTCATTATAAGGTCTTTTTCATTTCTGATTGAGCTTATATGAGTTCCTTCTCTTCTATTTCTGGTTATCTGCCTAGCATTGTATCAATTTTGTTTATCTTTAAAAAGAACAAACTCTTTGTTTCACTGATCATCTGTATTGTTTTGTTGTTGTTTCCATTTCACTTTGTTCTCTCAGTTTTGTTATTTCTTTTCTCTGCTAGCTTTGGGTTTGGTTCTTTTTCTAGTTCCTTGAGAATGTGACTTTAGGTTGCTAATTTGTGATCGTTCTTTTTGATATAGGCATTTTGTGCTATGAAATTTCCCATTAGGATTGCTCTTTCTGTGTCTCATAAATTTTTGAAAGCTTGTGTCCCTTTTGTTGTTCAGTTCAAGGAATCTTTTGGTTACTATCTTAATTTCATATTGGTCCAAATATTGTTCAGCAGCAGATTGTTTAATTTCCATAACTTTATGTATAATGGATTGTTTCTCTTGGAATTGATGTCTAGTTTTATTCCACTATGGTCTGAGATGATATACATGGTATGATTTTGATTTTTTTGAATTTTATAAGGCTTGTTTTGTGGCCTAGGATGTCATTAATCTTGGAAAATGTTTTATATGCTGATGACAAAAATGTAATTCAGTAGTTTCTGAGTAGGATGTTTTGTAAATATCTGATAGGTCCATTTGTTCTAGAGTCTCATTTAAGTCCAGTATTTCTTTATTCATTTTCTGCATTTATGATCTGTCTAGTTCTGTCAGTGGGGGTGTTGAAGATCCCGGCAATTAAGATGCTACTGTTTCTTTGCATAGAGCTAATAGAATTTGCTTTATGAATCAGGAGCTCGTGTGTTAGTGCATATATATTTCAATAGTTTTGTCTTGTTGAATTGCTTATTTTACCATTATATAATGACCACCTTTTTTTAACGTTGATTCAAAGTCTTTTTTATATGAGGATGGCTACATCTACTTGCTTTTGGTTTCTATTTGTGTGCAATATTTTGTTCTACCCCTTAACCTTGAGTCTGTGTGAGTTCTTGTGAATTAGATATGTTTCTTGGAGAAAGCAAATACTTGGCATTATGTCTTTTTATCCATTGAGGCAGTATGTGTCTTTTAAGTGGGACATTCAGATCGTTAATGTTGAGTGTCAGTATTGATATGTGAGATGCTGTTCTGTTCGTCATATTCAATGATAACTTATTATTTTGTTTTCCATCTTGTGCTACTGTTTTACAAGAGCTGTGAGCTTTATCTTTTGTGTGTTTTTATACTGACTGGTATCTACTGTGCTGCTCTCATGTACAATGCACTTTTGAGTGTTTCCTGTAGGGTAGATCTAGCAGTGACAAATTCTCTTAGTGTTTGCTTCTCTGGAAGATATTTATTTTTCCGTCATTTATGAAATTTAGTTGGATAGAGTACAAAATTACTGGATGGCACTTTTTCTGTTTAAGAAAACTAAAAATGGGAACCCAATTCCATTTTGGCCAGGTTGATGACTATGTGTCTTGGAGATGTCCTATTTGCTATGTATTTCCCCAGTGTTTGATGACTATTTTGTATCTGGATATTCAAATCTCTAATGATACCACAGAAGTTACCAGTATTTTCTTCAAATAGGTTTTCTATTTTTTTTTTCCCTTTTCTTCTTCTCCCTCAGGAATACCAGTAATTTGTATGTTGGCTTGTTTCATATAGTCCCATATTTCTCTGAGTGAGTGATCATTCTTTTTTGTTCTTCTGTGCATCTTTGGGTTACTTTGAAAGTCTTCAAGCTCTGAGATTCTTCCATCTGCTTGCTCTAATCTGTCACTGAAGCTTTCTGCTGTATTTTGTAATTCTCTAAACAATTTGACTCTTTCATTTCTTTAAGTTTTGTTATATCCTTTCTTATGCTAGCTGTCTCTTTAGTGAGTTTTTCATATTTTTCATTCATATCCTGAAATATATATATATAGTATATATATATAAAATATATATGTATTGGTTTCTTTATGTTGGTTTTCAACTTTCTCTTCATTTCCATCTTGTTTGCCATCCATATTCTGAATTCCATTTCTGACACAGGAGTAATGGAGAAGTGTCTGCAGTGAAATCGATCTCTCTGTAGACTGGGTTCTATGGGTTTGAGAGTGCAGAATGGTGTCTGTTGCAGCAACCTGGGACCAGAAATTGGTGGGACTGCATTGTTCCCACTCTCTGGTACAATGACACTGCTGTCTCCAAGCAGCTCTCTGATCAGTTTGGAGGCTGGCTGTTGTCAGGGAGTCCTCTTGCAGCTCACATTGCAGTGTCCGCTGGGGAGTGCAAAGCCCCAGGTATCTTTCCCCTTCTCCTTTCCCACACATGGATGTTTCCCCCAGATGCTTTCTGAACTTGGTGAGTGGATCACCTTGTCTCTCCGTCCCCTACTTTGAGTGTCTCCATTCACTTCTCTGATGATTCACAATTCTTCCTCTGTCTGGTCCATCCCTGGGGGAACCTCTTCCCACAATCTTTGATCCTCTCCTTGGGAGCGGCAAATGCAGGCTGATTTAAGTTCATCCCCTCCCCCTCAGATGAAGGTAAAACTGAAGAGATCAATTAGAAAATTCTAGCCTATGGATGCTGTATGAACCTCCTATCTACCACTGTTCCCTCCAAAAGAAAGTTTAGGTATAGAATCACAGAAACTCAGAAATGAGTGAATTGCTAGATTGCAATTCTATTTATTTCATTTTATGATGAAGGCAATGAAGTCGAGCAAGGTAAATGACTTGCCCAAAGCCAGAGTGTTTCTGACAAACCAGAATTTAGGGCCCTGATCTCTTCCTTTTCAAAAACTTGGATTAAAATTCACAAGGAACCAGTCCCTTCAGCTTCATAGAATTATTTTAACTCAGGTAATAATGGTGATATATCTGTGTTAACAGTATCATAAAGCAAGTGACCTTCATGGATAAAATTCTCTGTGGTTAAGATTAAAAAGACAAAATGAGATTCTATTATTAATGTAATTAGTTGATGATCTTGTGGGGTGACAGGTACATAAATGTTATTGACTGATGATAATGGAGCATTCAGATCTCCAAACTGGTGCTCAAGTCCACCTCTCAGACATAATGAGGGACCCGCTTCCTCTATCCTGCCTCCTTTTGGGATACTAATGCTACATTTCAGTAATGATATACAAACCCAGCACAATGTCTGTGTTGCCATTATTCCACATTAATTTCACTATTTTGTTTTCTGTTGCTATAGGTTTTTCTTATTTATTTTTACTTTTTTAAAGATCAGGTTTTTATGACTATAATGAATAGGACAGGGAAAGAGTATCATGATTAATCCTTCTTGAGGACTGCCAGATTTACAATACGTTATAGCTTTGACTCACTGCAGTGCTTAGTGTTTACTTAGAATCTTTCCTTAAAAAAAACACTCAAGACTTCTATATGCATGCTTATATCACCTTTAAAACTATATATAATGGCTCCTTCAAGCCAAATAGTTCATTGCCTGATGAACAGAACTAGTAGCTCATATGTAGAAAGAACATTGTACAGGTACAAATGTTTATTCAGGTTGGTGGCCTTAGGTGGTTGTTGAGCTTGATAATATTCACTGAACTTAGGCAGTTATTTCCAATAAGGATAAGTGATTTGCTCATGAACACAGGTTAATAAATGGCGGAACTGGTGCCCGAACCCTAGGACTCTGATCTCAAATCCATTGTGCCAAAAGGAATTTGTGCATTCACAAGTGCACTTTATTTAGGTAGTAAAATAAATCTCGAAATGTGTATGTCTAAATATTTATTAATATTTAGCCCCAAAGATGCTACATTTAGAAAAATCGAATTTTAGATAAAGTATCCTCTAGGGAGATGAAAATGAAAGTAAGTTTTCAAGTGTTTAATGATCACAAAGAGCCAAATAGCATGTGATGATTGAAGGTTGCTAGCTGTGGGATGCACTGTGAGCTGGTTGGTACTCCTGATGACCATAGCATTGCTAGTATAACTCATCATGGGCACTGTGGCCTGACCAAAGCAGAGCTCAGTGCAAAGGCAGAGTCAGTGCCCATTTACCAGGGTGGGTCCAAGCCATTTCTCATGTTTGTAGAATAGGAGATTAGCACCTTGCTCCTCTGGGATAAGATATTGACATAACTTGTAAAGGAAATACAAGCTCATGGTAGAAATAATTTGAAATACAGATTAAAGAAAATCACTCATAAATAACCTCACAGAACATTTTTATATGTCTTCTTCCAAGATTTTCTTGGTGCATACTATACCAAAAGGTCCATGCCCCTGTCTATTCACAGTTTATAAAAAGAATTGAGTGGTAAAATGTTCCAGGCACTCTTGTGTCCATCTTTTCTGAGCAGAAAAAGTTGGCATTTATGACCATGTGCCATTTACCATGTGTTCTTCATTTTTGAAATGATGAATTTGCTAAAGCCTCACTTGGAGATCATGGTAGAGGCTGTTCTGTTCCAATACAAAGGTGTATGTACCTCATAACAGTGGAATGAAGGAATGAAGCAAACTGTGGAATATTCTTTATTCATGTCTGATGAGATACTTTGTTATACCTTTGCTAAGAAATTGGGAAGATTATCTTTTGATCCTCCAAATGAGAAAGGAAAAGTTGTAATTGGATGTCATCACTGTCAGTCTATCCTGGATTTAATAGAGAGAGGCAGGTGATTTCAAGGAGAAGCAATCCACAGATTGTATTCACAGATCATAACCCTGGGAAACCTCTTTCTCCCTGTTCGTCCTAAGTGGATGGAGGATTCTGCTGAAAAACTTTTGTGATTCATGTATGCTTCTCAATTTTGAGTATTTTGCTCTCGAATTTATAAAAGGAAATATTTATTTGGGGATAGGAGTAGAGAAAAGAGATTGGCAGAGTAAAGGGAAATTTATGGTTTTGGGGGGTTAATTTAGTTTTATACAATGGAATCCTTTTATCTGTTCACCTATAATTATAAAATTCACTTATTTTTATGCCATTAAATTATCTTTGGAAACATGATAAAAGCTCAGTATTTCCTATGTGCTATGGGAGTATCACAATTTGTTTCATCTGTTATAAGACATTTCTTTCCTTTTTGGAGGGAGGAGACTATTATAAATAATACTGAAATACATTATCAGAGTACATAAATTTTTGTCAGCATCTGTGAATGTGTCCTTTTGAGAGATTCCCAGAGCGAAATGCCTGAGTAAAAAGGAGCAAATACTTTTAAGACTTTGATACACGCTGGCAAATTGCTTTCCAATTTACACTGTCACCAGCACTGAGTGAACATGGCAGTTTCATCACACCTGCTCATTACTATCAAAACAAAATAACACAAAAGACTTACTATGTAAAAACGATATTATATTTACTTTTTGTAGACAAATACCCTCAGAGACAGATACACGCTAGCTATTCTCAGCAATTAAAGCCTTTGTGATAGATGCTTTCTTCAGGTCAGTAGAAGATTGCTTTGAGATTATGTTTGGAGAGGCCAGAAAGAGAAGTGAGAAGTTTGCATCTACTAAGGGACAACCCTTTCAACTTGGGAATATTAAGGAGTGTTGACTATACAGGAAGCCCATTAAAAAGAAGATAAATATTAAATGCAAAATGGGAGAATATTGAAGGTAGAGTTTATCTCTGTCACATTTTTATATAGAGATAAAAACCTTAATTTTGGAAATTACCAATTGTAGTAGTTTGCTAGGCCTACCATAACAAAGCATCACACACTGGGGGGTAGCTTAAAGAAATTTATTTTCTCATTTATTTTCTGGAGGCTAAAAGTTCAAAATCCAGATGTCAGCAAGGTTAGTTTCTTAGGAGGGGCCTTTCTCTTTGGCTTGTAGATGTCCATTTTCTCTTTGTATCTTCACATGGTCTTTTGTGTGTCTCTGTGTCCTCACCTATTCTTTTAAGGACACCAGTCACATTGGATTAGGGCCCACCCTAATACCATCATTTTAGATTAAAAACCTCTTTAAGGACTCTGTCTCCAAAAACACTTAGTTCAGCTCATAATACCAATATATTAAAATTTCTAGTTTCTTCTTAAAATTTAGTGCAAATACACTATGATGCCTACCTGTTTATTCACTAATTACTATGGTAACATTATCAACTTTTATGAGAGTAAAATACGTTGCACACCATATGAATTTATTTTGAATTTTCTTTTTATTAGAGACAGGGTCTCTGTCACCCAGGCTGGGGTGCAGTGGTGTGATCATAGCTCATGCGGCCTTGAACTCCTGGGCTCAAGCCAATCTTCCCACCTCAGCCTCCCAAGTAGTTGGTAGGTGCAAATTACCATCCCCAGCTTGTTTTGAATTATGTTCGGGAGCACATCTGCTTTTTACAACAAGCAGATACAAAGAAACTTGATTTAATAATAGCTGTATTTGATCTCTTAATATCACTTTATACCCTATAATATAGCACCCTTCATTGGAACATAGCATATCTGTTGAAATTGATCATACATTAGTGTATGTATGTTCTTGAAATGGGAACACATTTTGGTAGGGAAATGAAAACGAAGTCAAAAGTTTTTCCAGTAAAGGTTGAAAAAGTAAGTCATTTTAAAGAATTAACTTTTAAATAAGGTAATGTGCAGTAATAATGCTGCCTATCCTTACATTTTTCTGACAGGCAGGGAAAAAATGATACAGGGTGGAGAAAGGCTTCCATAATAAGCTCAATGGCTTATGTTTACAAAGTTAATATCTGTGACATGGTTAGTTCCATTACAGTTAGGACATGGAGACATCAAATTTTGACCATAAATGACATAAAATTATTCTATATTTCACAATATGAATAAGTTGTGGGAAGTATTTATTTTTAAATGCAGCTTCTATATGCATGTACTTATACATGTGTTAATAACCATTTATTTGGTACTGTTAAAGAAATAGTGGTAAGGAGTGACATAAAATATTGACTTTGTGTGTATCTCTGGATATAATATATATTCAAATTTATTAAATAATAAAGGTGGAAGAAATAACAAAATCTTGACCAACTCTATAGCATTCATAGTGGGCATAAGGAGCAAAAATAGCGTGATGATCATTTAATTTATTTTGGAATAAAATACTGATTCTGCTGCAGTGAAGTAATTGTTGACTTAGATCTACTTTCGTAAGAATCTCTCTTATTGTAGTCAAAACATAGAACATTAAGTTGCTGTGCATATTTGACCATTTCCAAGTGGACTCTACATATGAACCTCTGTTTCCAACCACAGTACCTATAACAACAACCACAACAAAACCCTTTTGTCCTTTCCCTCCTCCTCTCTCTAGTACACTACTTTTAGCTGTAGAAATCCATATATAATTAATATACTTTTAAGGAATTAGATTTTTTCCCCAGATTTCTGGCCTTTGCAGAGAAGATCCTTGGGGGCAATCAAAGCATGGCATTTTTTTTTTTTTTTTAGATTGTAAACCCCACTAAATCAATACTAAGAAAACATTTATATTTTACAGGTCAAGTGCTCTCACCATTATGATAGTAATCATTCATTTTAAAACTATCACAATGAGAATAGAGCTACACTTTAGTTTACCTTAAATGGTAACAGTTACATTGTGTTCAAGGATTAGTTTTAGTTCAAGTCACTATACATAATATTTTTATAGAAATACCAACAGAAATGTATCTTAGTTTTGCTTGCAGTAGTTCAGTTTTTATTTTGGTATAAGTTAAAAATAAAATAGTAAGATTAAACTATATTGCCTTAAAAATGATTTTTGTTGTAATCTGTTGAATTATGGTATAAAAGAAAATTTATAATTAATTTGTCACATAAACTAAATTATTTCTTACAGAATAATGTCTGGATTTAAGTTTAGTGTTTTTTAAAAGAATAAAACTAAAATCAGAAAATCCACTAAAATATTTTCTTACATCGTAAGATGTTTGAGAAAGGAACAGGAATACAATTACCTTTAGGGTCCAGATTTGCATAGTGTAAAAATCTTGGTGACCAGTATCTGAACAACTTGTGTTTAATCTACGTCTTCATTAAGTACTAGATGGTCAGTATTTCGGTAGGATACTAGCAACTAAAATATCCTGTCAGGACCCTTGCCCCTTTTCCTGGAAAATTCACTCTATGCAAATGATGTGATCTCATGATTTGGGAGAGTTTGAGAAGAGCTGAGAAAGAAAGCAACCTCTATCTCCCCTGCTAAATTAGTCAAGGTTTATCAACCTCAGTTCACAATTGATGGCTTGGGCTGGATATTGGTTTCTTGTGAGTGGCTGTCCTGTGCATTGTGGGATGGTTAGCAGCATCTCTGGCATTTACCCACTAGATACCAGTAATACCCACCTCCACTGGTGACAGCCAAATCTCTTCACCCCATACTTCTACTACTAGAATGGCTATTACACAATTGGATTCTTGTTTGATGTGCAGAAAACTTGAAGTGTTTGTCATTTAAGGAGATTTTCTGCTCTTCTAGTCACGCCATACCAAAAGTAGACATAGAACATAGAATCACAGCTATTAAGTATCATTTAAAATGCCTTACATCCCCCTAAAGAAATTACTGCTTTTTAAAATTTTACTTTGATTTCTATCATGCAAAATTAATGAATAAAGTTTATCATCCATACTTGTGTTTTTCAATTATTTTTCACATAATTGGTAAGAGAAGAAACACAAATTATTTTGACACTGACAGATGGACAATAGGGTAGAAATATAAGTTATGAATAAGACATGCATATTTAAAATACCCTAATGTTAAGCTATTCTAAATTTTTTAATATTTTATAGTTTTTAATAGGTAACATTTATTGGCTACTTACTATGTCCCAAGAACTGTTCTTAGGAATTCATTTGTAATAACTCATTTAATCTTCACAACAACTTCACTGTAAGTGAAAATTCAAGTCTGAGAGGATTAAATATTCTAATATCTGGGCTTATTTAGTAATCCAAGGAACCAAGATTAAAATCCAGGAAGTGTGAAGTTCTAGTTTTGGACAGAAAGTAAAGAAGTTAGCTTGGAGTTGTGTGTGTGTGCATGTGTGTGGGTATGTGTATATACGCATTTGTGCACTTGCATTTGCTTGGCTTGAACAAAGGTTGATGAGGCATTCTGGGATACCCAGTGGCTTGCTTTCCTCCTGTTGCCCAGGAAGTCCTGAGGCATTTCTATATATTATAACAATAAGAACCCCTGAAATCATAATTTGAATTCAACTTAATTGATTATGCATTCAGGTGCCTTTGATAACTAAAATTCTTTGGGTTGTGAACATTAAATATAAAAGAAAGTTGTTTTCATTTCTATTTTATCAATCCTATTTATCATTCATGATTAAACTCTTACTCCAAAATACTGGTAGAAATCCCAAGTGAAATTGATTTTTCTCTGATTTGTTCCCCATAGCTGGAAATTTTAGGCAGATAACATGCCAAAAATATGAACAGAGTGGTTCTTTCATTCAACATTTAATTGAAATTCTTATAATTAATATAATCACATTTGCAGTGTGAGCTCTCAGATCTAAGTCTTTAGGTGGGTGTGTCTCCAAACATTTGGAAATGTGGCATTGCATCTAATAAAATAATAAAATAGAAAAAGAATAAAAATATCAGGCTTTAGTTCAGCAGTACGTGACTGTTTTTCCACTTTTGATTTTTAAAGTGCTCAAGTTCATTTGAACATATTTAATCTATTACTGTATTCATTCTGGATTCATTGCCCAAAAATTTTTAAAACATTACTGTGAAAATGACTCTGTATTAAGTTTAATTAGTGCTTTGCTGCCATTTTTGATGAACAAATATTATAAGGCTTTTATTATCATAAAATCTACTTAACCTGTTTGCTCATCTTTCTATTTTGAAGCTAATAATTCAAATAGCATTTTTAAAAGTGAAAGTCTGAGTTTTTACATACAATAGATATTTGTGGATATTCTTTCTTTCTGTATTTCTTTCTGGGGAAAATGTTTATTTTAAGACATAAAGGAATTACAGGTCCTTTGGGGTTCAAATTGAGAAGTGTTAGAGAATTTTTGTATCCCATCTTTTTATCTTAATGAACTTTAGTAAAAAATACAAAAGATAGGACTTCTTTTTGAAGTTAATGGGAAGATACACATTATGATCAATGGTTGAGGTTTAAACATATTCTTAATTTTATGTATTGGTTTTTCCCAATTCATTTATTATTCTAAGTGCATTAATAGGAATATTCTTTTTTTTTTTTTTTTTAAACAATAGGTTCCTGTCCTGAGACCACAGCAGGATGTGCCTTGGACAAAGGTATGTATGTATAAAACATTTCTCAAATTTCTTCTGTGAATAAACAATAAATAAGTTATGATAATAATTGCATTAATGTTGCATGCTTAGAAATATGGTATTATGTTCCATGTTCATTTATATGATACACACTTTTTCATCTGACAAAATAGTGAGAAAACATGAGAATCAGAAATTTGATTATCAAATATGTGTCATTGATTGGGGACAGAAAGCCTTAATTAATACAACGTATATTCAAAGAATATCCTTGCAAGTAAAGCAGTAGAATTATTCAAAGGCTGATGGAAAGTTTTAACATATCTTTAATGCCTCTTATGATGAAATTATTGAAAAAGGTATAGGTGAATTAAATTATCAGGTCAGAACTACTTAAAAGTATCTAAATTTGGGGGCACCAAATAGAGAAATTAGTGTAGAATTATCAATTTGAAAAGAGGAAGCAGTCAGGAAAATAAACACATAAAACAGCTCAGAATGGACTATATAAATGCCCTACCTGAAAGATAAAGAGAATACTTCAAGGTCAACACAGGATGTCTATAATTTCAAAATGGAATGCTATTGTTAAAAAAAAAGTTATTAAATATCATTAAAAAGATTGTGAAATGTGAGAACTGAATCCTAACAGAGTTGAAAAAAATGTATAAGATGAATAAAAGCTACATAGAGGAAAATTTCTGAATAAGAAGCAAGAGAACTAAAATTCTTCAGCATAGTGGTGGAGAAGGGTAAAAACTACAAAATGAATGTCACATATAGGAGCTATTGATTACCAGTCCATTTCTAAGGAGGAAGTAGCAAGGAAAAATTACCAAAAAATTGCTTAAACTATCATGTAAGGGATATTTCAATGAGCTTCAGGATTAGATAGTGATGAGAATGGTATGGTGTTATTTTTCTGGAGATATTTTTATATTGAATAAATTCACAAAGTCTGATTATAGTTTCTCTGTGGCAATTCTAGATCGGCTACCCTATTCAGCATCCTTCCAACCCTACCCATGAGTTATTGAGGCAATGTTCTTTACTTTTCTGTGTGTTAGAGTAGTTTTCTATTGAAAGAAAAGTTGGGCGTTGGTTTGTGATTAGGAGAAAAATGTGGCTATATATGCTATCATTCGTCATGCCTGTTCTATTTTACATAAATATATTTGAGTAAATACAATTACATACATATCTTTGGATTTTTCATTTGGCTCAAAACATGCTGTATGGATTCTGCTGCATGTTACTCTTATATGAAAAAATAAAGAATTCTATAAATGCAATGCATATGTGGATAATTTTCTGAGATCTTAAAATTGAAACATTCTCCCAGATATTTTTTGACCCTGATTTTTCGATAATTTTTATTTTAGTCATTTTCAGTCCCTGTTCAGAGACTGATGTGACTTTAGAATATCCAAGGAAAATATGCCAGGCGATGTGCACTGCCAGACAGGGAATGAATGGCTCCAGGCACAAATCTCTGTTGTGTCAAGGCTTTGGCATGACATTTGGCAGGGAACTAAATCAAACATAGCTCAATGCAAATAATCTCAGCTTCCCATACAGGGTCAACCTCGAGCCTGCTGGTATTTATTACCACTCTTTCCTCCTCCTATTCTGGGAAATGATATTTCTGGTAATGAATTGAAAACTAGGGCAATTTCTAGGTGTTCTCATAGTGAGTAAGTAGGAGGATCATGGCTTTGAAATTGGACCTTCCTGGGTTTGAAGTATAGCTGTCATTTACTAGCTGTAAATTCCTGGGGAAGTTTTAGCTCAGATATAAAATGCATTTACTAATAATTATCAAAGGGGTTGTAAAGGTATTAAAATGATATGATCTAAGGTGCTTCTCATATAGGGTACATAAATAATAAATATTTTACTCTTCATTTCTGTAATCAGTTCAGTGTTGTCTTAAACTTCTGACTGGATATAGTGGTCACATGTATAAACTCAGTACTTTGGGAGGCCGAGGCAGGAGGATCAATTGAGGCCAGGGGTTTGAGACTAGCCTTGGGCAACATAGGAAGACTGCATCTCTACAAAAAATAAAAATAAAAAACTTAGCCAGATGTGGTGGTATGAGCCTGTAGTCCTAGCTACTCCGGAGGCTGAGGTGGGAGGATCACTTGAGCCCCAGAGTTGGAGGTTACAGTGAGCTATGATCATGCAGCTGCATTGCAGCCTGGGAGACAGAGCAAGACTCTATCTCTGAAAAATAAAAAAAATACATTTTTAAATAGTTTGATCGTTTTATTAATAGAAGAGGAATGATTAGTGCAATGTTTATATCTTTGGGTGAGCACTCTTTAGGGGGGAAGAGTTGCTGCAAACTTCTTGATTATTTTTATTTTAAGTTCTTTTATAAATTTTTATAAAAGAATTTTTACTTTTTCTTTTTTTTCTTAAAATTTCTGAACTTCAAAGTACTTTTTAAAAAATAGTTATATATAATGCATAAAGGGTCTTTATGTTGCATAAGAACTTTTTGAAAGTCTTTGATTTAATTCTAGGTTATGTTAGTGTGGTCAGAGATGGAAAACCACATTGTGAAATATAGATGGCTTAGAAAAATATATAGCATGCTTTATCATATTTTAGTTTAGTTCAACCGTTTGGTTCAGGTCTCTTATTAGGAAACTACTGTGTGTCATCTATTGTGTTAGGCATTAAGGATACAAAGAAGAAAGAGTTGTTATAATAGTTCCTGGGAAGAGACATGTAAACACATAATTTTAACACAATGTTGTAACATGCTACAATGGAGAGGTGCCAATGATGGGAGGGAGCAAATAGAAAAAAAACATTTTAACAAATCTTGCTTCCTGGAAGGATTGACACCTCGGATATTTTAAAAGATGGTGAGGAATTGGCCAGATATCAGCCAAATATAGAGACGTGAGGTTGGGAGGATATCAAGAATAAAGGCAGAAAAATCACTCAAGAATCCATTGTCTGAAATAAAAACAATGGTGGTAGCAATAAAGGTCTAAATTTGAAATTAGGAAGTTAAGTCCTCCCACTTTTTGAAGGTAGATTTAAAATACATTTAGAAGATCATTTTTTACAAGACTAATGACAACCTCATGAGTATGTTACATTATATAAAGCTACATCTTGTTAGCAGACTCATTGTTGCTCCTCTAGTCATGATGAAGAAAGTTGCTGTGTTGTGAGAGAGTCTATAGAGAGGACCACATGGCAAGAGACTGTGGCAGCCTCTAGGAGCTCAGGGTGGTCCCTAGATGCTGACAATATCCTCTGGGCAACAACCAGCAAGAATTCAAGGGCTGTAGTCCTATAGACCAGAGGTCCTCAAACTTTTTAAACAGGGGGCCAGTTCACTGTCACTCAGACCGTTGGAGGGCTGGCCTATAGTTACAAAAAAAAAAAAAAAACTATGAACAAATTCCTATGCACACTGCACAAATCTTACTTTGAAGTAAAAAAACAAATGGGCAACAACACCTGCATGTGGCCCACGGGCCGTAGTTTGAGGATGCCTGCATAGACATAAGAAAATAACACTCTCCCAACAACCTGAGTGAATTTGAAAGTTGATATATAACCAGATAAACCTCCAGATAAGAACCCAGTCTTAGCTGCCATCTTGACTACAACCTTGCAAAGGCACAGCCAAGTTAAGCTAGACCTACTCACAGAAACTGTAAAATGATAAATGTATATAGTTTTAAGCTACCAAATTTTGGGTAATTTGTTATGCAACAGAAGAACCTAATTGCATTGGGTTTATATTAAAGCCCGAATTCCTATTGTGGCTGTATTTGAAGATAGGGCTTCAAGGAAGTAATTAAGGTTAAGTGAGGTCATAAAAGTGGGGTCCTAATCTGATAGATTTATGACCATGTGAAAAGAGGAAGGGGTCTCTCTCTCTTTCCCTCTCTTCTCCCTCTCTGTTTCCCTCTCCTCTCCCTATGACCCTCTCCCCCACTCCCCCTCTCTGCCTCCACACACACAAAGAGGTCATGTGAATGAATAGCAAGATAGAAGCCACTTGCAAGCCAAGAGAGGAGGCTTCAGAATAAAACCCACCCGTTGGCTCCTTGATACTGGGCTTCCTAGCCTACAGAACTGTGAGAAATAAATTCCTGTTGTTTACGCCATTTGGTTTATAGTATTTTGTTATGGTAGCCCAAGCTGATTAAGACTGATTTTTGGCATCAAGAAATGGGGTGCTACTGTGATTACTATCTAAAAATGTGGAGATAGCTTTGCAACTTGAGAATGGATAAAGACTATAACAGTTTTGAGGTGTATGCTAGAAATATGGGTGGTTCTGATGAAGTTTCAGATGGAAATCAGGAACATTTTATTAGAAACTGGAGGAAGAGTAATCCTTGTTACAAAGTGGCAAAGAACTTGGCTGTATTGTCTTCTAGTGTTTTTTGATAAAACTTTTGAGCAAGGAAATTGCCTATTTAGCTGAGATTTCTTTTCTTTTTTTATTTTTATTTATTTAAGCATGTTATGGGGGTACATGTGCTAAGGTTACATATATTGCCCATGCCCCCCTCCCCCCTCAAGTAAGAGCTTCAAGCGTGTCCATCCCCCAAATGTTGCACATCTTGCTCGTTGTGGTTGTATATACCCATCCCCTCCTCCCCCCTCCCACCCTCCCGACACCCGATAGATGTTACTCCTTTATGTCCACTTAGGTGTTGATCTGTTAATACCAATTTGCTGGTGAGTACATGTGGTGTTGGTTTTTCCATTCTTGAGATACTTCCCTTAGTAGAATGGGTTCCAGCTGTATCTAGGAATATAGAAGAGGTGCTATATCACCATTGTTCTTAAAGCTGAGTAGTATTCTATAGTATACATATACCACATTTTATTAATCCACTCATGAATTGATGGGCACTTGGGTTGTTTCCACAGCTTTGTGATTGTGAATTGTGTTTAGCTGAGATTTCTAAGCAAATGTTGAAAGAATGGTTTGATTCCTTCTGACTGCTTACAGTGAAATGTCAGAGGAGACAGATAAATTAAAGAACAAATTGTTGAGCAAAAAGGAACCAGTACTTACAGATTTGTAACATTTTCAGCCTATTTATATTGCAAAAATGACAAAGTATGCTCTGTAGAAAACACCAAGAATGTGGCTAGACCATCACTTCATAAGACCTTTTAGGATTGTACTAGCCAAAACAGTTAGTTTAAACTGAAGGGGATGAAGATGGGACAAAATGAAGAAAGGCTATTGGATTTGTTAGATTCAACAGGCAGGACAATAGGGCCATTTGGCTACAAACAAGCACTGTTCTTCCAAAAGATGGAAAAATGATTTTAAAGATGATTAGGAAGTCATCAAGGCTACTGCCTCAGTTTCACAGGCCAGACAGCCTCTGTCCAGAGCCTTGGGGGCAGGAGCACTCTGCAGAGATGTAAGGGCAGGGCCTCCTGGAGCCCTGGCAGCAGGCCCTGGTCTACAGCCATGGGAGTGAGGCTGCCACACTTGATCTTACATTTCCTAGCCTCCAGACCATAAATTTCAGTTGTTTAAGCTGCTCAGTCCATGTTATGTTGTTATGATAATCCAAGCGGCCTAATATGCCAGTGCAGTAAATATAAAAATATTATATTTAGCAAACATGAATGATCAATATAGAGACTGAAGAAAGGGGAAGTGAATGGAACGAGTCCCAGATTTTGTTTTAGGCAATTGGGATTCATTTTCTTCAGTTTACATAGAAATACAGGGGGGAAAGGAGCCAATTTGGGGGAGTGGTAATGAATAGTTTTTATTTTTAAAATGGAATTTTTATTGAGATAATTTTACATTCACATGCAATTGTAAAATACAAAATAGAGTCCTTGTATACTTTGCCCAGTTTTTCCCAATGGTGATATTTTGCAAAACTATATTAATAATATCACAACCAGGATATTGAAATTGAGATAAACTATTAGTCTCATTGAGATCTCCCCAGAGCTGCTTGTGATCATTCTTGTCTGTATCTTCTATGCATTCTTTCAGCCTGTATAGGTTCATGTATCCTCCCCACAGTTGTCACTGAGTAGTTCCAACCTATGAAGATCCCTTGTGTTGCTTTTTTATAGTCACAATCACGTCCATTTTGCTTCCTCCACCCTATCCTTATGCCCTGGCAATCACTCATCTGTCCTCCATTTATGAAATTTTGTCATTTAAAAAGTGATATATAAATGGAATCATATCTTTTGGGATTGGCTTTTTTGCTCAGCATAATTTTCTGGAGATGCACTCAAGATGTTGCATGTATCAGTAGTTCATTTTTCTTGTTGAGTGATACTCCATTGCATGGATGTGCCACAGTTGGAGTATTTATATGTTGAAAGGCATCTGGGCTGATTCGGGTTTTTGGCTGTTACAAATAATGCTGCTGTAAGTGTTGGCATATGCATTTTTATATGAATATACTTTCATTTCTCTGGGATAAATATGCAAGACTACAATTGCTAGATTGTACAACAATTGCATGTTTAGTTTTATAAGAAATTACCCAACTGTTTTCCATTTGGGCTGTACTATTTTACATTCTTGCTCGCAACGTGTAAGTAATACCATTATTCTGTTTCCCTGCCAGCATTTGCTGTTGTCACTATTTTATATTGTAGCCATTCTTATAGGTATGTAGTAATATATCATTGTAGTTTTAATTTGCATCTATCTAATGGCTGTTGATGTTGAACATCTTTTCATGTGCTTACCTGCTATCTGCATATCCTCTTCAATAAAGTGTCTGTTTGTGCAGTTTGCCTATTTCCAAACTGGATTGCTTGTTTTTAAACTGTTGGGTTTTTGGCATTCATACAAATGGGGCTTTGAATATATATATATATATATATATATATATATATATATATAGCTGAGTGGAGATGATGGAGAAGAGGAGATAATATCTGGAAGTTAAGATAAGCAGGCAGTGAAGAGGCAGAACATGTAAGTCTGAAGTCCTGAGAGAGATCAAGGATTGAAAGCCAGATTATGAAGATGTGATAGTCTAGAAGATAGTGGAGCAGATCTTGGAGGTCAAACGTATTAAGCCCTTATGTCTTCTTGAAATACAGAATGATTTTTTATCTTCAAAAAGTTTACTGTATGCAAATAAATAAATGCTAGTTGATTTCCTAGACTTCAAATCTTGTATGAAACACTAAGGTCTTCTCACTTACCATATATCTCACATACTAAGTAGTTTCAATAAGATGTATGAATTTTTCCAATGGGAGAAAAACTATATTTTTGGTATATAGCACGTACAAGAAGAGAGGACAAGCTTCATGTGGGGCTAAAGTCTGGAACTCAGATTACCCACAGAAATAGGGTAAACACTTTGTAACAAGTTCTGTCTTAAGACACTGTAAGAAACTTCAGCTCAGAGAGAAAATCCATTATCTGGGATGTCCGTGGTAGACAATCTTAGAAGTATAATTAACCAGGAAATATTGGGAGTTTAACATGAGCAAATGTACAACATCAAATTAGAGGAGAGGAAAATAAAGAAATATCTGTAAGTGTAGAAAGACTAGAGCACATTTGTCAAAAGGAGATTCAGTGGCAAGGTTACAATTCATCATTGTAGACAGATACTGCCTATTTGAGGATGTCTGTCTCGTTTTCTGATTTTTATTCTACAGATTGAGTTTATATTCAAGATTTAAAATTAGTAAGGAACCGGTGCTAACCAAACAGAAGTCAATGGAGTTTTAATGGAGTAGGGATGAAGAGGCTCCCCTGGTGTACTAGCATTAACCCTTTAATTGCTGGGTTGTGCGGGCTCCCAGAGGAGAGACCAAGATTATAAGACCAGTGGGGGAGGGGAGGGAGTTTTGAATCAGTCATTGCCTATTTACCAACTGTATATAAATACTTTAATATTTTAATGACCAGTGAAGCCAATACTAGGACAGATTGCATGAACACCAGACTATACCTATTACTATAGGGTCTCAGAGTATCAAACTAGGAATAAAATAACTAAGAAAAAGGAGCAAGGGTCCTGCTTTTTACAAGATAGAAATTAAGGGAAAGGTTATTGACACAGTTTGGATACTTGTCCCCTCCAAATCTTACATTGAAATTTGATCCCCAGTGATGGATATGGGGCCCAATAGGTGATGTTGGGGTCATGGGGACTGACCCCTCATGGATGGCTTCATGCCTTCCTCACAATCATGAGTGAGTTCTTGCTTTATTAGTTCATGTGAGAGCTGGTTGTTAAAAGGAGCCTGGGGCTGCCACCTCCTCCCTCCCCCTCTATTGCTCCCACTCTTGCCATGTGACATGCCTGCTCCACCTTTGCCTTCTGTCTTGATTAGAAGCTCCCTGAAGTCCTCACCAGAAGCAGATGCTGGTGCCATGCTTCTTTTACAGTCTGCAGAACCATGAGCCAAGTAAACCTCTTTTCTTTATAAATTACTCAGCCTCAGGTATTTCCTTTATAGCAGGTACAGTTATCTTTAAAAATTCTTTTACTATAGGGATTATCAACATTGATAAAGAGTCTGAAATCCTGAAGGTATAAAATATTTTTCATTAAACACTGCCTACCATGTCTGACAAACCCCCTTTATTACTGGGTTGCATGCTTACTATTAACACCTTAATCAAATTTGGAGATTTCATAGGTTTTCAGTCACTTTTTATTATTAAAATTTCTTATTTTTGAGAATTCAGATTATTTTAAAACTTCAACCTAATATTTGATATAGAGATCTTCCCCTTGCCTGAGCACAGGATAGACTTAATGTTCTAATTGCTCTGAGTATGGATGGGAGTGGTGGGGTGAGGGTTTGGGGGGTCAGAGGTGATGAGGAAATGGGAGGATGTGCTAGAGCACCCTGATTTCTCAATCTCTTCATCCTTTTTGGTATTTGTCTAGGTTGACGCAAGGGAGAAAGGAGTGACACAATATCTCACATGTAACTCTCGTTGGCAAGTGCAGTCCACCCTCTGTCAGTTGGCATTTCTGCTCTATTTTTGGCCTCCTATGCTTTCTGTGAACCTGAGGGCCACATGCCACTTCTCTCACAATCATTCTTTCAGTGGTTCTTCTGATCACTTCATAAGGGCTATTCCTGTTGAATCACCTGGTGTGGCTGAGGTTTGGCCACCTAGCCCCCCTCCTCATCCATCTCCATCACAGGTGGCCACATGATGGACTTCACACATGAGAAGATCCAGGGTCTCCATTGCTTTCATAAGAGAAGCACTGCCTTAAACTAAAGGCAAACATTAGTAAAAATATACAGAAGCCAATATAATGAAAAGGGAGACTACATTGAATGATACCTATTTTCTTATCAGGAAAGAAGTGATGTCTCCATTCAGTAAGAAAAATTAAGTCTGGTATGGGAAAGTCTGATGATGATGATGGTTTTTCTACCTCTTTTTACTCTTGAGATGAGAGCCAAGTAGTTTAAATACAGTCCTCCAAGGGTATTTGTTGTGTTTGCCATGTGCCCAATTGGGACTATTTAGAGACTTCTCCAGCAATGCTGGAGGTTCACCAGCAGAAATGGCAGTGGGGGGGACTATCCAAATGTAGGCATTGCCAAGTTGGTAATAATTATGACTTAAAGAGATCAAATTAGAGGGTTCTAGTAAGAGCATCCAGGAAATGGCTTCCCATCGGCTCCAGAATGTGCAAAGGGGGAAGTGAAGCCAAATAAAGACAGGCTGGCAGAAAGTAGGGGGAGGCAGACTTGTTAGTTATGTTGAGCAGAAAGATTTAAAAATACACATATTTTTAAAAGGGTGAGTTGACATATTTTATGTACTTATGAAAATTCTAGAAGATATGTATATCCATGTTTAGTTGGGGAAACTGAGTCATGAAACACATAAGTAAACGTGACAGGCAAACTCAGTTTTCAGTGATTCCGAACTCTATGTTCTTTCTATGAAATTATAGTAGCTAATGTGTAAAAAAGGGAATAGGAAGATTGGGTTATAAGTTGGTTTTGATCAAAGAAGAGATAACTGTTTTATAATTATTGCTCTGAATTTCCAACTGCTTTAACTTTTTCTAAAACTATCTTCTCTGAGAAAAATAACTGAACAGAAAATGATATCACAAACATTACATAAAACATCAATTTTTTTTCAAATTCTGAAAGTCAGTGCTTTTAGTTGCTTATGAAAGACTTATTTAAACCCAGAAGCTACTGTGCTAAAAATTACAGATGCCAAATGTGCACTCCCTATGTCTTTCTTCTTATCATGAAATTTAAATAGTTTGATGTGCACATAGCAGAGCTACCATTTGCATGAAACTTGACTGAAGAGTAAATATTACATTTTTTTCAAGTAGAGAATAAAATATGAAATTGATTTCCTTTGCACTTTTTCTATTATGAACAATTGCTAAAGAAATGATCATAAAGGTAATCCCAGTAAACTGTCTGGTCTTTATTACAGTGCCTGAATTTCTGTGAAGTTTTTCTGGCATAACCATCCAAGTTAAAATAATTCTGTAATAAACATTCATTTCATTGCTTTGAAGAAAATCGTGATTCCATAAAAGTGTTTTATGAAACATATTTCTTGTGGAAATTCTCCAGGTAAAATGAGGTCTATAGAAAAAGTAATTTGATAAACACTACTTACCACACCCCTATACACCACACAGTCCGATGGGAGATTTA
Organism: Mirza zaza; assembly: GCA_008750895.1. Classification (NCBI taxonomy): domain Eukaryota; kingdom Metazoa; phylum Chordata; class Mammalia; order Primates; family Cheirogaleidae; genus Mirza; species Mirza zaza. The sequence continues at coordinate 43,057 of VSMD01092422.1, read as the reverse complement.
GCACGTTTGTCAGCATGACAAGGACATTGAAAGCTTTTGCAGTAAAAAGTTATTAATGTTTAATCTAGAAAAATATGGAGTCAATAAAGCCACGTGGGAAGCAGTGTTTTGTAATGGTTAAAAGTATGGTCTCTCAAATCAGAAGATTGGGTTTAATTCCCTGCTTCACTTTTTTTTTTTTTTTTACCTTAATAGGTAAAATTCACATACCATAAAATTAACTATCTTAAAATGAACAATTAAGTGGCATTAAGTACTACATTCACAATATATTCACAAACTTTATTTTCTTTCAAAACAATTTTATCACCACAAAAGGATACTCTGCACCCATTAAATAGTTGTTCCTCATTCCTCTACCCCCCAATAATAAATAATGTGGACCTTCTACTTAGTCTTTGAGTCTGTTTCCTTCTATATTTCTATATACACAGAAATGGCTTTGACCTTATATGCTGGTTGTAAGAATTCAGTAATCTATACAGTGCACTTAAAACATAATCAATATTAAAGAAATGTTAGATAAGATGTTAAACTTGTTTGGCCCTCTTTTGCATCCAAAGCAACAAGTGCTTTAGAAAGCACTCTCCTGGAAATGCGTAGATAGAAGTTATTAGAACAGGAAAAGACTGAGAGAAAGCTATACACCTTGCCTTAATTAGGAGCTAATTAATCTCACATGTCTTTTTGGTGCTTCAGAAGACTGACGGTTAGAGCTCATGTTTAATGCTGTCTTTTCCTATAATATTGTTGACAAAAGTGGTTTGAGGTAGAAGTTGGGACAGATAGATGTTGAATAAATGAGGGCGTTCCCCAGATATTCTTGATCATGAATATTCTTGATCTTGAAAGTAAGAGGATTGTAGATGTTTTATGAGAGGAAGAAATATTTCTTCAAGACAATTTTCCACTTGATACCATAAGTTTTCATGATTATTAATTTTTTAAAGCATCATTGATGTGGAAAACTAGAAAACATATAAAATATTATATAAAATTACATAGGTATAGTTATAGGTATAATTTTATGTAAATGGGTCATAGTCTACCGTGAGGGTATAGCTCTAGAAGAATTTTCCCCAAAATGAGAGCAGTAATTGTTAGGCTATATCAGAACCTTAAGTGTTTTTCATTGGCCTCTATATTCTTTTATATAACTATTGGAATTTCTATGTGTCTATATGCTATCTTATTAACAGAAAGCAATAAATCTGTAGCCATTAACAGTAGAGACACATTACAACTATACTTTGATGTTTTTACCCAATTTTTCCTCATAGTTGCTGAAAGGACAAACTATTAGAAAAATGTCAGAATGATTGTGAACTTTAAGCAAATTGGCTTGCCTCCAGGAACCCACAGAAGAAAGAAGCAAGGAGTTTGTGGAACCCTGCCTTCTTGTCCCATAAATACAATTTACCCTTGAACTCGGGTAACAGGTAGCAAACTAGAGCTATTGATTCCTTTTTCCTGTCTTTGAAGTCTAATCTTTCCCAAATTATTTTCCCTAAGGCAAGATTAATTAATTTCTAATCCCTTCACAACTTCTACATGCTTAGTGATTTTAAAGGGAGAAGAGAGTTTATCAGCTCCTGCTACACAGGAAAGTTCAATTTCCTTCTGATACTGTCTGCATTTGCCTCCTGAACCCAAATCTCTCACAGTGGTTCTCAAACCTAAGTATCATCATAGAAATCATCTGGAGATCTTTTTTTTAGCATACAGATTCCTGGATCTCTCTCCTAAATTCCTCATTCTCAAATCCAGGATGTGGTCAGTAACTCTGCAAATAGAATGTTCCAAGTTATACCTAAGCAGATGACTCAAAGATTTTCCCTTGAGAAACATTGGAAGCTTTACAATCCTTAATGTCTAACCTGTTTTGCAAACTATAATTAAGAAAATTGTTTCCTCCAATTATTTTCTTCTGAAAGCATCGATAATTCTTTTTTAATACCTTTCCTTGAAAATATGTTTGGTGATTCAGGTAGAACATGCCAGCTTTATCCCTCTCACCAATCACATGCACTATCCCCAAATGCCAAATGCAGAAACAACTAAACAATCTACTTTTCATTACTTTTCTTTTTGCAATGGGTGGCTTCTCATGACAAGTACAAGAATCAAGTCTTCCAATTATATTTTGTATTAGGTTAATGTAATTTCAACAAGAGTCCTCTTAGCAATAAATTATTTAGCACACAGCATGCAATAGCAATTCAGTAGTAATTAAATACATGTAATATAGGTAGTTTAGGTTTTTTCATTAAACTGTTTCAGAAATGCTAACTCATTTTTCCCCAAACATCCCTGTGAAGCAGACGAGAACTGCTATTATTTATCACCATTTGCAGAGAGATTGAATCACTCAGCTATTAAGTAACTTGAAGAGGGTCACTGCATCAGTGACTAAGTCAGAACAAACACTTCATCTCATTGTTCCTTAAACAGTAATTTTCTCAACAAATTCCTTGCATATACTTCCTCCTGGGAGAGTTTGCCAGTCAGCCACTTTCCTGGGAAATTTTTCATTATGGGGTATATGAGAATTTGTACTCTCTAGAAGATTGAAAAATAGAAGGGGAAATTATTTTTCAAAGACTTTCATTCCTCCAGTGCCCTTGTTACTAATACTATTTCTTAGTACATAATTTTCTATTCATTCATTCATTCAACCAATTTTTACTGAGCATATTTAATATGTCTAGCATTCTGCAGATAAACAGGACATAGTCCTTCTCCCCAGTTTGTGCAGCTTGGTAAAGAAACAGACACACAAATGGTATAATATAATTGCTATATTACATCTAGGTGTTAGGTACAAAGTGAGCTTAGGGGAAGAATCCTTGAGTCTATTCGAGAGAGTATGGGTAGTTTTCTCAGAAAACAAGAAACTTGAGCTAGGTTGCAAAAGAAGGGCAAGAATGTACGTTAATTCAAAGTAAGGATACAGTCATGGAAAAGGGAAGGCAAAAAAAAAAAAAAAATCCCTAAACATAATGTAGTCATGTCAGAGACATAAATGAAGATCTCTGGATTTAAAATTCAGAGTCCTATCCGGGTGTGGTGGCTCATCTCTACAATCCCAGCACTTTGGGAGTCCAAAGTGGGAGGATTGTTTGAGGCCAGGAGTTTAAGACCAGCCTGAGCAACATAGTGAAATCTATCTCTACAAAGGATTTTTACAAAATGAGCTTGGCCTGGTGGCATGCACCTGTAGTCCCAGCTAATGGGGAGGTTGAGGTGGAAGGATCACTTGAGCCCAGAAGTTTAAGGTTTATAATGAGCTATGATTGTGTCACAGCACTACAGCCTGGGTGACAGAGCAAGACATCGCCCTGCCCAAAATAAATTAGAGGCTTATAATTACACATGCAATTTTTAGAGGGCATTTGTGCCACATTGTAACAATGTTTTTGAAGCTTTGATAACCTCCAAGGTGAACAATGAGAATCACACCAACACGTGATTTTTAAGACACCATCACACTGGCAGCCTGTTGATTTATAATAGAAAACCAAACTTTTTCTTTATTTTAAAATGGATACAAGCAAACACAAAAAAAGAGAGCTAGTGTTTTTAAATGGTAAAACTAAACAAAGGGAACAGTCACTTCCTAGGATGGCCTTGTATACTTTAGCCTGAAGGGTATTTTTGCAGCCAAGTAAGAAGCTCTCAAAATATAATTGAAACACTGACAGACACTTAACTATACCAGCTCTGGTGGTTACAGCCATAATTCACTTCATAATACAAATTGATATGTTGTCCAGAGGGGTCCCTGTGTTGGTGTTATTGCGTGTCTTTTGAAAACTTCTGGTTCTGGGCTATGAAGCTGCAAAATGAAACTGAATGATTCTTTTGGAATAGATTCTGAACTGGGGCCCTCAAGTTACAGCAGTGATATCCTTGGGGGCAGGCAACATGGAAATGTCCTATAAAGATTAAAAATATAAAATAATAAACCAAAGTGAAAGAGACAAATGCAATGAAAATGAAGTTTGTTGTATTAAAAGTCTAATATTTCTTCTCACAAGGCATGCTTAAAAACAGAGCACACCAGAGGTGAAAGAGAATAGCTTGCTTTAATTGAAGTGGGGTTAGTTGTTAAGCAGGGGACGAGGACACTCTGTATTTGCAAAATCATGTGGGGGGCCAAAGTTCAGCCACCCCAGTGATCTTGCTGGCCAAAGTATCCTACATGTTTTATAATATAATGCAAATGACTTCAATCTGAGGTAGCAGCATTTCCAAATACCATTTAGCGCTTTAATGATTTGTCCTAGAAAGGTCATGCCGGGTCGCATTTAATGGATCTTCTAAACAATGTAAAAAGATTTCTCTAAATGTGTTATACAGCTAATAATTTTAGTGTAAAAATAATTGCCCTCTGTCCCCACTGCTGTTCCCTTCCTCCGGTGCAACTTGTGAGGTTTCTTTATTGACAATGTAATTTTCTTCTTTCTGGATGTGAATTTCCTTAACCTTGGTCTTAAGGTTCCGTGTGCAGAGTTGGGGTTCTGATAATTATGAAAGCTCCACAGAATTTTGAACATAACACAGAATCCTGAAAGGAAATTGGTAGACAAGGATTCTAGCATCAGCGTTTTCAATGCAAACTGTATAACCTTGAGTTCATTATAATCTCCATGGGCCTCAATTTGTTCATCTCTAAAATGAAGGTCACAAACTATCTCTTACGTCCTTTAATGTTGTTCCATGGTACCATTTAAGCCTGCTAATGAATTACTTAAATATTGAAGTCTGCATTAAGCCTTATGGAAAAGCACAACTGGCAAGATTTTCCTCTCAATTACTTGTGCTAATAGGGGCCAAAATGGCATGGATACTTTAAATTCACAGATAATCCCCAAACTTCAATTTAACTAAGTGTTCCAACCTCCTCTCCTGCCAAACCATTTACAGGGGATTCAACCAATTAGCACACACTGACTGGTATGAGATTTAGCTCCTTTATAATTCTTGCCTTCTCTACTGCCTCACCACTAGGATATTTCCATATTTAAATGTCTAAAAATAGAAATAAGGAATACGTTAAGTATAGCTTTTATGTAACCTACCAATTGGTTATGTTTGAAAATATTCCATGACTGTTACTAATAATAATTTTTAAGAGCTTATGCCTTGCAAATCATTTTATTTAAACCTCACAGTCACCTTGTTGAGTAGTGTATTAGTTTCCTAGTGCTACCATAATGAAGTACAACACATGGAGAGGCTTAAGCGACAGAAATTTGTTGTCTCACAATTCTAGGGGCTACACATCTGAAATCACGGTGTCAGCAGAGTTGGACCCTTACGTGGGCTGCGAGGGAGCATCACTTCCCTGCCCCTACCCTAGCTCCTGGTGATTTGCTGGCAGTCTTTGGAACTTCTTGACTTGAAGAAGCATCATTCCAATTGCTGCCTTCGTCTTCACCTAGTGTTTTTTCCTGTGTCTCACATGGCATTCTTTTTATAAGGACACCGGTTATATTGGATTAAGGACATATAATTTTTTTTAAATATCAGCATATTATGGGGGTACAAATGTTTAGGTTACATGTGTTGCCTTTTCCTCCCTTCCTCCCCTCCCACCCCGGAGTCAGAGCTTCAAGCATGTCCATTCCCCAGTCAGTGCACATTGCACTCATAATGTATGTATATACCCATCCCCTCCTCCCCATCCCATATGCTCGACACTCGATAAATGTTACTCCTATATGTCCACTTAGGTATTGATCACTTAATGCCAACTTGCTGTTGAGTAACATGTGGTGCTGGTTTTTCCATTCTTGGGATACTTCGCTTAATAGAATGGGTTCCAGCTCTAGCCAGGAATATACAAGAGGTGGTATATCACCATTTCTTACAGCTGAATAGTACTCCATGGTATACATATACCACATTTTATTAATCCACTCAGGTACTGATGGGCACTTGGGTTGTTTCCACATCTTTGCAATTGTGAATTGTGCTGCTATAAGCATTGGAGTGTAGATGCCTTTTTTTATATAGAGTTCTTTTGTTCTTTTGGGTAGATGCCCAGTAATGGGATTGCTGGATCAAATGGTAGATCCACTTGTATGGCTTTAAGGTATCTCCATATTGCTTTCCACGGAGGTTGAACTAGTTTACAGGGATTAAGGACACATACCATTTTAATATTTCCTTATTTTAATTTGATTACCTCTATAAAAGTTCCTGTTTCCAAATAAGGTCACATTCTGAGGCACTGGTGTTTAGGAAGTCAAACATAACTTTTTCTGGGGTGACAAGATTCCATCCATTATAGGCAGTCATCATTCCCATTTTAGAGGTGAGTTTAGTAAAGTTCTGATATTGAATTACTTTCCCTGAGATCAAAAAGTCCAGTCAGTGGTGGAACTGGGATTCATATCCATATTTGATTTTGTCATATACCAAATAACCTTGGAACTTAAAAAGAAGACAAGCTATATCAGGTTGTCAGGTCTAAGAATACTGAATATAATCTTCCAGTAACTTGAATGGCGTAGCAGTTCCAGCAACACCAACAAGTATTTGATTTTCATTGGCGGTGCCAGAACTGAATCTGCTGCATTTGTCAGAATTCTTAAAGAAGGTCTCCAAACCTGAGCAGGAATAAAACATTTTAAAAGATAAGCCTTAATCTCAAGCTATCTGGGAGGGGACCTATGAATATAATAATCCTGGAAAGTCCAATAATGAGATATCCCTGTAAAAATATTTTTAAAAGTTCAAAATTTACTTAATGGGGATTTTAAAATAACACCTAGGGCATTTTTCTATTTGTTTTATTGTATGGGTATGAGTGTGTGTTGTATTTTTCTCAGGGACCAGTCTACTATGGCAAGAGAGGGCCTATGACCATTCCAAAGTTATTTGAGAAGTTGAATTGGAAGATCAAAAGTAACTGATATATTTTTGTTCCTTGCTCCCAAGGATGCTTTAATGTACTTTAATGGTTGGTGCATGTGAAGCTGCCTGTTTGCTCATTAATCTGGCTCTGTCCCTGATGCCCTGAGGACCTCTATTTAATATCCTATAGAGAAATGGAATAAAAACTTTGCACCCTTGCAGGAAGCAGATAGGCTTCAGGAACTGGGGGAGGGAATACAGAATTTAGAGATTGGGGTAAATAGGAAAGTTTCAATCAAACTCTGACTCTCCAGAGTTCTCCATTTCCTCCAACAAATAATCCCTACTTTTTCTGATAGTTGACCTCACCGGAAGATGAGTGGTTGTCAGTGGTTGAAATATTTCATTAATTCAAAATATCTAATATTGTTGAGGGGCAACTCACATTAATAAGCATTTTTTTTTTTTTTGCCAGCCTCTTTGGGAAGTTAAGAGGCATCAGACTTTTGTAATTTCATGTGAATCTATTCTGTTCCCCTTTTGCTTTAAAGAACTCTGAGATTAGCTACAGTGAAACAAGTGGAAGTCATGATGCAAGACTTGGGGAAAAGGAGGAGTAGTTTGGAACTGTCTTTTCATCCAAGAGAATTTGTGGTAGAGGCATGTCCATTTGTTTATGTCTAAGCTCAGGGAGTTTATCAATTTCCCATTAATGGTACTGTAGACTAGAAGTTTAATCTCTTTATTTCCAGCTATATTTTCATTTGATTGATAATTGAAGGAAAGCAAAAATAATTTTTTATTATCTATGATTGCTATTCACATTATTTTAGAGCATTTCAATAATACATAGACTACATAAATGTTAAAATAAACTTAAAACATGTAAATAGTCATCACCTTTGATTACATTTAGGCTATATACTAGAGGAATAAAGGGGTTGACGCATTGGCAAAAACTTTGCAATCTGTGTTAGTAATGGTTGGTAAATGGATGTAATGTTAATTAAAACAGATACACATTATTTGAGAGTTGATTTTTCATAGTTATTAATTAAAATACTCATGTGCAAAATCCCAGAGCTATTTCTTATGAAGTGCTGTACAAGTAGTTTGACATACATTAGTCAACATATGAGCATCCTTTGTTATTTAATATAGGTAATGAAAGATTGCTGGTTATTTAAAGTTGACCTTGGCTGAATCCAACTTCAACTTAATTCAGCTTTTTATTTTTCTTCTTCTTATTTTTCTTCTTCTTCTTTCTTCCTTCTTCCTTCTTTCAATGGATGAAGGGGAATAAGGCAAGAAGAGTTACTAAACTGATAATTATTCTGATAACTATACTCCTAACTTTTGCCCTATGAAGTTTCCAAATGAGCTGTCAGACTCTTAATAGAAATCCCTTCCTGAGGCTTTCCTTCCCTTAAAAATAATTAGAGGACAAGACAATGATTTGTTATTAAAAAGGCATATTTTTCAACTGACCCTGGGGTGTGTACACTCTTTAGATTCTATATAGAATATTGTCGTGTTATGAAGGCTTAATACCCCATAACTGAGTTAAATACACTTTTCAACCTCATCATTGGTGCAGCTGAGCAACCAAAGTCCTCCCTAACAAGGCTGAGTCAGCACCAAAAGACTAATTGTGTGGCATCAGAGAAATTGACTGACATATGAAGACTGACAGGCATTGAGAGATGCAAGAGTCCAGAGGGCACTCAGCTGGATGTGTCCAGTGTCTTCTCATACTTTAGGATCAGAGGAGTAGGAAGAAGGCCAGGTGTATTGTTCTAATGAAGACGCTCATGAAAACAAGAGGGAAGAGGATGAAGGGAGTTATATTCTACATCCTCTCACCATGTTGTCAAATACAGATTATAGCATAATAAATAAATACCAGTATATATACACAATAATGTCTCTGATAACTGAAAGCCCCAAGTGTGGACAATATAACTCTTCCATTACATTGCTAGAGGTTGATTTAAATCCCCCATTTAAATCACCTTGCTATGTAATAGGCCAAGCAAATCAAAGCCCGAAATTTCTAAGCTAGACTCCAATGAAATCAAAGGCCAAATCAAAGAATTTTTGCTCAGCTAGCCAGCCAGGTAACTGCTCTGATTCTCAAGCAATGTGGGTGTCTTCACCAGCTATCATTCATTGAAATTGGTTGTAGTTTTTTTAGTACCTCAGAAGTGCTCCTTCCCATTCTGCTCTTCTCTGTAGTTTTTATTATTTATGTTTGTAACCCTTATGTTGTTTAGTTTTCCTTGTTTTTGAAATGAATTATGCTGGATATGATCTGTCTTCTTTCTTTGGATAGCCTTAGTTATGAATCATCTATGTTAATGCATGTACCTGAAGCTCATTGATAGAATATGGCACACTTTATTAAACACTTCTATGGATCATTGTCGTCCTTTATTGTTGTTATTAACAATAGTGCTGGCTGGGCATAGAGGCTCACTCCTGTAATCCTATCATTCTGGGAGCCCAAGGCAGAAGGATCACACTTAAAGCCCAGGAAGTCAAGACCAGCCTGAGCAAGGGCAAGACCCCTTCTCTACAAAAATTAGAAAAATTAGCCAGGCATGGTAGCATACACCTGGTGGACAGAGGCTGAGGCAGAAGGGTCCCTTGAGCCCTGGAGTTGGAGGTTGCAGTGAGCTATGATGATGCCACTGCACTCTAGCCAGGGTGACAAAAGTGAAACTATGTCTCAAAAAAACAAAGCAAACAAAAAGAACAATCCTAGTGTAGACATTTATGCAAATATGCAAAGATTCCTTTAGTGTACAGTCCCATTTTTAATTAATAAAATGTATAGAAAGTTAACAGTATACACAGTATTATTATAGCACTAGCTTAATTTGCACCAAGTTTGGAAAATAGACCAAGTGAATATCCTACAGCAGTAAACCAGAGATTGAGTGGTACCTGGTGGAAAGAATGTATTAGGTAAAATCTTGCTTGAATTGGGTTTGCTAAGATGCCATTCATTCCATGCCTGTTGTCTGAACTCCAAAACTTGGGAACTCCCGTGAAATCTTGTCTGTCATAAGCTTAATCATGACACACTACATTGACTATGTCTTGGAAGAAATCTACCTACACTTCTATTCCCTTCTTAGAGAGTGTTTTTGAAACTTTCAGGTTGTATTGCTAAGTTTAGAAACTTGTAACAATGGCAGACTCAGTTACTAGGTATAATCCAAGGTGCCTCCCCCCACCCCCACGGTATATTCAAAACTTTTTAGTGTCCATCCCTATTGCTGTAATAAATATGGATTCTTTCTAATGACATGGCTCACACACTCTTGTGAGTAGGCATATTAAGGTTTGTGCTGCACAAACTGCTGCCACAAACTCTGGATATGGAAATGTTTATCCTATGAAACATACCTCCTTAGGAGGGTTTCTCCTTTAACACCCCATATTAGTTTCATCTGGAAAATCATGAACCTGGACTGAACCTATTGTGATAGGCTTGAAGCATGTGCTTCCAGGTGGTCTGGTGAAGCCCCACTACACCTCTGTCAGAACCTACTCCCTAGAACACTCCTGTCCTCTCTTCCAGGCCTTGAAACACGTGTACTCCTTTAGAAACATCAGAAACTTCTTTATTTCTGTAATTCTTTCTCTGAAGCAAAGGAGATGACTCTAGTGTTCTATTTCCTGCTGCTGTTTCCTTACAGGTTTCTAGGAGGCTTAGCTGAGTTTTTAAATTTAACCTGTTAAACTTTTTCTAACAAACACAGGACTAGCACTGTTTGCAGGTTCAGAAGGTTCTGTTTCCTTGTTCTTCTATACTACTTTGTGCTAAAGGCATTTGCTTTAGACACATATTTCATTAGATGTCATCTTATGACAGTTAAAAAATGAGTGCTACGTGTGTCAAAAAAAAGTACTTTTCAAACACATCTTGTCTGTTCATATATCCTAAAGTTGAATAATCCTATGTGAGATACAAATTCCTGTAAAACATGTAACTCAGGCCTCCATTCAATATGTCATTGCCCATTGGGCCCTCATATACTATAATTCATCTTTCCTGTGCCGCCTCTTACTCCACTTCTCATCTGCCTTCTCAGATTCCCTCATGGCTAAGCAACGTGCATATCTCATTTTATTATAAATTATGCCAGTTTAGTGAATACAGTTATTATTTTTGAGATGGAGTCTCACTCTGTTGCCTGGGCCTATGGTACCAGGGCATCAGATTAGCTCACAGAAGCCTCAAACTCCGGGGCTGAAGCGATCATCCTGCTTCAGCCTCCCAAGTAGCTGGGACTGCAGGCATATGCCACCACAGCCAACTAATGTTTCTATTTTTAGTAGAGATGGGGTCTCTCTGGTCTTTGAGGTATTACTGTGAAGAGTAGAGATGTTAGAAAAAGACTGTGTGTATGTGTGTGTAGTTAATAGCTTTATTTAATTTTGGTTTTAATTTGCATTTCCCTGATAATTAATGACATTGAGCATTCTTCGTATGTTTATTGGCCATTTGTCTATCGTTTGAAAACTTTCTGTTCATGTCTTTTGGCCGCTTTTTAATGGGGTCTTTGTTTTCTTTTTTCTTTTTCTGGCCAATTTGCTTGAGTCCTTTGTAGATTCTGGTTATTAGCCCTTTATTGGAGGTATAGCTTGCAAATATTTTCTCCCATTCTGTAAGTTGTCAATTTGCCCTGTTGATTATTCCCTTAGTGTGTAGGAGCTTTTGTAATTAAGTCCCATTTATTTATTTTCATTTTTGCTGTAGTTGCCATTGGGGTCTTAGTTATAAATTCCTTGCCTAGGCCGATATCTAGAATAGTGTTTCCTACATTTTCTTCTATAATTCTTATGGTTTTATGCCTTACATTTAAGTCTTTTATCCATCTTGAATTAATTTTTGTGAGTGGTGAGCAAGATGGATCCTGTTTCATTCTTCTGCACAAATCAGCACCATTCCTATACACTGATAACAGTTAAGCTGAGAATAAAATCAAAGACTCAATACCATCACGATAGCTACAAAGCAAATAAAATACCCAAGGATATACTTAACCAAGGGGTCAAAGATATTTACAAAGAGAAATATGAAGCACTGAGGGAAGAAACTGCAGATGACACAAACAAATGGAAAAACATACCGTGCTCATGGATCGGTATAATCAATATTGTTAAAATGTCCATACTACTGAAAGTGATTTACAGATTGAGTGCCATCCAATGTCGTATTTCACAGATCTAGAAAAAATTATTCTTCATTTGGAACCAGAAAAGAGCCTGAATAGGCAAACCAGTCTTAAGCAAAGAGAACAAATCTGGAGGCATGACATTGCCAGATTCAAACCATACTACAATGCTATAGTAACGAAAACGACATGGCTTTGGCACAAAAACAGAGACATAGACCAGTGGAACAGAGAACTCAGATACATAATAAATCATGTAGATGATTAATAAAATCATCTACATACAGCCAACTGACCTTCAACAAAGCAGACAACACACACTGAGGAAATGAAGCCCTATTCAGTAAATGGTGCTGGGAAAATTGAATGTTGGTCATAGTTGTTTCCATCAAAAACCTCAGACTTCAGGCACACAGTATATATGGTCATCTGTTTTGTTGTATATGCTATTTTTCTTGTTTGGAAAATGTATTCACTCTAGCTAAAGCCTCCTTTGACTCTTCCGAGAAGAGGTGGTAGCTTCCACTAGTGAGTTGACATCCAATGTATTTACTTTAACATGTATTTCTTTGTACAAAAATTATTTACTCTTGGTTTGAGAAAAATCAATAAAAACACTAGTACAATGCTATTAGTTTCAAGCATAATTAACTTAGAAACAAAAGTAGTATAAGAGATAATATGGAACCACTTCTAAGGTAATAATTTCTACTAAATAAAAGGTTATAAAAATTAAGATTTGTGTGTATTGTATATCTTTATTTTAAAATACTAATAGGATACAAGTTTTTTTTTTACATAGATACCTTAGAAAAATGTATATTTATTAACATCGCCTAACATATGTAAATAAGAAAGTGATAGAGCTAAATGGAAAAAAAACAAACCTGAAATTATGGTTGGCTATTTCAACATACATCTTGTAATATTTTAAAGAAGATGATCAACACATTTAAGGTCATTTATGTAAATATAGCAATACACACAATTACAGAATATATATTATCTTCAAATGTCTGTGGCCTCCATATCCCCAAGCATGGCCTATTGACTGATCCAAACATCACAGAACAAGTAATTTTATTGAAAGGATTTGTTCTGTAAAATTTGTATTCACTCAAAAGGCCACACTGAAGGAGCCAGAAGGCCACATGTGGCCCCAAGGCCTCAGGTTCCCTACCCCTGGTATAGAACATTTATAAAAATTGACCAGATGATGAATCATAAAGCAAATTTCAATACATTCACTGTATTGACATCGTATAGAGTAAGTGCTTTGCACACAAATTAATTTGAGCTAGAAAATATTCAGATATTAGGAATTTTAATAAGTTAAAAAACTGACTTGAAAATATTTAGAAATGAATACAAATTAAAATGCTATGTTCCATAGGGTGATTTTTTTTTTTTTTTTTTTTTGTTTTTTGGGTAGAAGCTCAGTAATAGGATTGGTGGATCAAATGGTAGATCTACTTGTATCGCTTTAAAGTATCTCCGTATTGCTTTTCACAGAGGTTGAACTAGTTTGCAGTCCCACCAGCAGTGTAGGAGTGTTACTATCTCTCCACATCCATGCCAACATTTATTGTTTTGAGACCTGTTAATAAAGGCCATTGTCACTGGAGATAAGTGATATCTCATTGTGGTTTTGATTCACATTTCCCTGATGATTAGAGATATTGAGCATTTTTTCATGTTTGTTGGCCAATCTATCTTCTTTTGGAAAGTTTATGTTCATGTCCTTTGCCCACTTTTTGATAGGTCATTTTTTTTCCTTGCTGATTTTCCTGAATTCCAAATAGATTCTAGTTATCAGCCGTTTATCGGCTGTGTAGTTTGCAAAAATTTTCTCCCATTCTGTGGGTTGTCTGCTCTCCTGACAGTTCCTTTGGCTGTGCAGAAGCTTTTTAATTTGATCAGGTCACATTAATTTATTTTTGTTGATGCTGTGATTGCCTTTGGGGTCTGGTTCATAAATTCTTTGCCTAGGCCAGTGTCGAGAAGAGCATTTCCAGCACCTGTACTTGAATGTTTATAGCAGTACAATTCACAATTGCAAAGTTCTGGAAACAGCTGAAGTGCCCATCAATACACAAGTGGATTAATAAAATGTGGTATATGTATACCATGGAGTGCTATTCATCTATAAGAAACAATGGTGAATCTGGGGGATGGTCATGCTGGAAACTCAGACTTGTGGGGGGAGGGGGGTAAAGGGCATTTATTGAAACCTTAAAATTTGTACCTCCATAATATACCGAAATAAACAAAAAATAAACAACGCTGATACATAACCTCTTGTATATTCCTGGGTAGAGCTGGAACTCATTCTACTAAGTGAAGTACAGAAAGAATGGAAAAATAAGCACCACATGTACTCACCAGCAAATTGGTATTAACTGATTAAAACAAGTGTACATATAAGAATAACATCTTTTGGGTCTCAGACAGGTGATGGGGAGGGGATAGGTGTTTTCATACATAATGAGTGTGATGCGTACCACCTGGGGGATGAACACACTTGAAGCTCTGACTTGGGGGGGGCAAGGGAAATATACATAACCTTAATATTTGTACTCCCATTATATGCTGTAAAAAGTAAATAAATAAAAAAATAATAAAATGCTATGTTCCATGATTAAAACCAATGTTAATAGTGAAAGCCGCACTTTAAATACACATATATGAAAACAAAAAGACAGAAAAGCCATGTATACATCTATCTCAAAACATTAGGGAAAATATATCAAATATTTAATATTTATATAAAATATTGAAAAAGAAAAATATAGAAGTAACATAATGAAAGATACTGTAGATTGCACTGTGTACAATAGAAATCAACCCCACCACAATTGGTTTTTTGAATAAATGGATAAAAGTGGTAGATACTGATATAACTAATCAAGTGAAAAAAGAGACAAGAATAACTCATGTCAGGAATGAAAAGTTAAGTCTGTTGATCCTGAGGACTAATATTAAAAAGATACTGAAAGGATGTTATAAATCACTTTTTTAAAAACATTGAAATTTTGAATAAAAATAAACTTTTAGAAAAATACAACTTAAAACTAATAAGAGAAAGAAAATTAAAATTCACATAATTAGATCACTATTAAAGTAATGTAAGGAACAATAAAAACCTTTATAATTAACACTCTTAGTAAATACAAATAGAAGGGTGCTTTATCATTATAAAACAAATCTAACACCTGCAACAAATGTCACACTTAATAGTAATGGTTCCTTTTGAGATCAAGACAAGGGTACTCATTATTACCACTTCTATTCAATATTGGATTGTCTTGGTGACATCAATAATGTAAAATACATATATGCATATGTGTATGCTTTCCTACATGCATGCATATATATAGGCAGACTAAGTTCAAATATTTGAATGGAATATATAGCATTATTACATATAATGTGACTATAGATAGTAAATTGAAATTAATATACAGTTGAATTATTTTAATATGATTTTTTCAAGATCGTATGATATATGGCCAATAGAAAATCAATTGTATTTTTATATACATTAAATATATAGGTAAATAAAAATACCATGTCTCATGACATAAAGTTATAAAATAGAAATGCATTTATTGAAAGGTCTGCTAATTATTGGGATAAATAAGTCAACAGAGTGAAAAACAACTCACAGAAGGGAAAAATATTTACAAATCATACATCTAATAGATTAATATCTGGACTATATAAAGAACACTTAGAACACAAAGTGAGAAACAACCAATTAAATAGTAAACAAAGGATTCAAACACATATTTCTTCAAAGAAGATACATAAATGGTCAATAACCACATGAAAAAGATGTTCAACATCATTAATGATTAGTGAAATGCAAATTAAAACAGTGATATCCATCATGTGCTTTAGTTGGCTATAATTTTAAAAAAATAGAACATGTTGACAAGTATGTGGAGAAATTGTAACCCTCATGCATTTCTGGTGGGAAGGTAAAATGATATAGTTGCTATGGAAAACAGTTTGACAGTTACTCAAACAGTTAAATATAGACTTACCATATATGACCCAGAAATCCCATTCCTAAGTGTATAGTCAAGAAGATTGAAAACATGTTCACACAAAAAACTCATACAGGAATGTTCATAGTAGCATAACAATATTCTTAGTGGCAGAAAGGTGAAGAAAACCCAGACATGTTCTTTCTAATGAATGGATATACCACATATTGTTTATCCATTCAATGGAATATTATCCAGCCATAAAAAAAAACAAAGTACGATGACTACATGCTATAATACGGATGAACCTAAAAATATTGAGATAAAAGAAATAAGCCAGATGCAAAAGCCACCTATAGTATGATTCCATTTATATTAAATATCCAGAATAGGCCAATCCATAGAGACAAATGTATATTAGAAGTTGCTGAGTAAAGACTATTTGAAGGAATTGGAATTGGAGTTGGAATTGGAATTGGAATTATAGTTTTCTTTTGAGGTGTTGGAAACATTTTGGAATTGAAAGTGATGTTAGCAAAAATTGTGGATATACTGAAAACTATCAAATTGTACAATTTAAAATAGTGAATTTTATGTTATATAAACTATATCTCAATAAAATAAAAATAATAGCATATTTTTAATGAAGGAAAACATAGAAGTGCCTGCTCTACCAACTATCAAGATATATTATAAAGCTACATTATGCAAGACAGTAAGATGTATGATATAGACAAATAGTAGAATGGAATACGCTAAAGTCTAGAAATAGGACCAAGCATCTATGGGTTCTTAATTTATAACAAAACTAATATTGTAGAGCAGTAAGGAAAATGTGATGTTTTCAATGTGTTAGGTCAATTGGAAAACAGTGAGACTTTATCCCAACTCAAAATGCGCAAAACAGCAATTGCAGGTAGATTTTTGGATTAGATGTGAAATGCAAAGGAATCATATCATAAAAATATTTTAGAAGCAAGCAGAGTATATATGACTATTTTATGTAATAAACAGGACATAAAAAGAAATGAACATAAAAAGATGGTTAGATTTTACTACATTAAAATTAAGAATTTATGTTCAACCTAAGACATAGTGTGTGAATAAAAGACCAAGCCATGGAGTTGGAAACATATCTTTACAGCATACAACCAACAAGACTCTTATCTAGAATACATAAAGAACTTCTTTAGATCAATAAGGAAAAGACAACTCATTGACAATAGGTAAAAAAAACAAAACAACCGCCCAAAACTGGAAATGAACCCTCTTGTGACTAATAAATATATAAAAATGCTCTAAAACTTACTAGTAATCAACGATATGTAAATTAAATGGACAATAATATTGTACTACACAGTAAACGGATGGCTAAAATTAAGCAAAATACATATTCTGATAAAATTGTACAAGCATGGCAACTCTCATACATTGTTTGAATTATTTGCCAAAGTAAAACATAGGCTCATTTTATGACTTAGTAAGTTTACTCCTAGGAAATATTCAACAGAAATACATAATGAAGGTATTCTCATAATAATTCATAATAACCCCAAAGTGGAAATAGTCCATATATCCGTGAATAATGAATTTAATATATAAATTGCGGAATATTCATCCAATAGAATACTAACTACAGTTACAAGCACCAAGATGAATGAAATTAGATGTTAAGGCAAAGAATCTAGATAGAAAAGAATATACAGTGTACGATTACAATGACATGTACTTCAAAACTAAGTCAAAATAAAACCATAGACTGACAAAACAGTCTGGAAACATTGACACATATTTATAATTAATAGTGTATTGATATTACAGTACACAATATGTTCATTGCCATTGCAAGATGTGTTCAAAGGATTGGTAAGCAAGGAAAAAACTAATAACCCTATCAAAAAATGGACAAAGGATGCTCCTTCCTGGCAATGCATAATCAGTATGCTTTGCAAAATTGTGATAAACTTGTGGAATTAATGCAGCATTACTAAAAACCCCTGAACATGCATCCATGTATACACATATGTTCTGTGACAGAACAAGCCAAAGCTGCCTTCTGTGTGTTGCCCATGTGCAAGTTCTTTGGGTAACCATTATATGATATTCACTTTTCCATAATTCATTGAGTTACATATATTTGTACTTTTGCAATTCTTTTGTGGTTTGTAAGATTACCTGACATTTTCTGTGGCCATCATGAGCAGAACTCAGATCCAGAGAGAAAAGCTTCTAGGTGATAGTACATCTAATTTATACCTTTGAAGCTGGGCTAGAGAATTCAGTGAGCTGTTTCACAATACAGCAAGATCCATTACTTGCTCTTCACAAGTGAACTGTTTTTTTTTATTGTTATTTTTCTAATGGTACATTTTTCAGAAATGAACTATTGATTTTCTCAAGTGATTCTAGGCCTAGAGCAGGAGGGGGATTTTTGTTTTTGTTTTTAAATTTTTTTAGAGATAGGATCTCATGTTGTTACCCAGACTGAAGTACAATTGCATCATCATAGCTCATTGTTGCCTTGAACTCCGGGGCTCTAAGTGATCCTCCTGTCATGGGCTTCTGGGACTATAGGTGTGCACTACCCCACCTGGCTAATTTTTCTTCTTTTCGTAGAGACAGGATCTTGCTATATTGCCCAGGTTGGTCTCAAACTCCTGGCCTCAAGCCCATCCTCCCATCTCAGCCTCCCAAAGTGCTGGAATTACAGGTATGGGCCACCACCCGCTATTTAGAGATGTTTTCATACCTTAATTCTGGGTGATTTGTCACCCATTGGTGGTCTAACATTATGGAGATTAATCTGGCCAGACAGAAATAGCCAAACTTAAATTGCCTTACAATAAGATGTGGACACATATTCATACACACACATAAAATCCGTGCACAATAGTGTCAGCTCCTTTTTACATTTATTGTGTTCTCCATTCTCTTTCAAAGAGAGAGATGTGTTTTAATACTCATACAATATGTAATTTCAGCCTTGATTCCCAAGGCAAAAGGAAAAGGGTACTATCAAATGTTTTAAAAATAATCTCCTTTATTTTATAATAAGAATGGTTAGAAGTTCAATATTTCTACTCAAACACAGAGGCAGGCAGGCATATTTGCCAAAGGCCTCACAATGTTTGCCGTTGCCTTTATGGAAGACAACATTTATAAAACCTTTGCATCCCATGGCAGGTGTGGGGTCTTCTCTGGGGAATTTGGGTTGTTCAGATATTGCCTTCCATTTGAACTTCAAACGCCTTTAAAATATAGGGGCTGCATTTTAATATCATTTAAAAATCTTTTATTTTGTTGTTATATCTTCCGTGGATTTACTTTTCAAAATTAATCAAAGCCAAAACTAATTACTGTCTGATAGTCAGCCAAGGCCTGAAAAATGGGACAAGTTTTTAAAAATGGGTCTGCTTTTCCCATAAGAAAATTAAATGTCTGTCTTAAATATTAAAGAATTTCAAATACATTTAATGCTATCCTTCTTTGACAACTTTGAGAATTAACTGAATTCTTAGGGTCACCTAAATAATTGGAAAATTATTTTCTGCGGCTAGACCATGTTTCCTTTGTTTGTTTTCATGGCACAATGAGGTTAAATACTTCAGTTTAAGTGAAAGTTTCATCTAGGGAAATTATTTCTTAAAGTATTTTCAATTCGCAATACTTGTAAACGTAATAATGCTGCAAAACTGTAAGATTTTGTTGTCTGTTTTTTTTTTTTTTTTTTTTTTTTTTTTTTAACCATAAACTAAAACATCTTGTCTTGCTTTTTCTTAGGCTTGGACTTCTGGATCATCTGGCGACTTCCAAAACCTGGTAAGATCCTTTTTTTGTGGGACTGTCAGCCTTCTGATATTTTTATTTCCCTTGCTACTAATCTTTGGAGGATGTTTTTCTTCTTAAGCTTAATTCTTTTTTTAAATTCTTACCTCATTTTCATCCTCTGAGTTTGAACCTCACAAGGCTAGCGGAAAAAGGTCAATTACATCTTAACCCATGTCAAGCAATTGAATAAGTCAAGATACTTCTTGGAGATTCAACTTCATCAATCAGGAGACTATTCTAAGTAAAAGTAGGATTTGTTTCTTAAGGAAACAAAAAATCACCACTGAAAGAGTCTGCAAAAGGAAAGAGGATTATGGAGGTAAAATGCAGGGGGCAACAATTTAAAAAAAAAATTTTTCTTTTAAAATAGATCAAATGCAAAAGCAAGATAAGAACCACAGAGGAGGTGATAACTAGGTTTTTAAAAGTTACTCAGTGATACAATGTTGGCACTATAGTTTATATATTATAAAGCTAGAAACACAATAAAGGCACTGTTTTCCACATGGAAACTCTTAAAATTATGATAGCATTTGTCTGGCACCTATTTTACAGGCCTTGTAAAAAACATATTGTTTAACTAAAACGATGAATACTGAGATAGAAGATTTCCTGTGAAGTTGTGTATTTTTCCAAACAGCAGCTTTGTATATTTATGTTTGACTCCACCCACTCTTTTTTTTCTCCAAATATTATTGAAATATTGCTCATATTCAAATTCATGCATTGGGATCCTACTGTGTTCTGAATCTATACAAGATTATAAAATTGTATCTATTTTTATCTTATATAATATTCTAAAGAAATCTCTACTGTAGATTCCTGTGTAGTCTGGAGGTCCCTACTTTACTGTTTGGGTGACTCTATAATTCCAAACCAAGAGTAATATGAAATTCTAACTTCACAGGTGGCAGGTAAATAGTCTTATACCGCGTTCTTCAGTAATAACTGGGTATTTCTGGATTTAAGTGGGAGAAAGGTGGGGGTCAGCATCTCCTTGTGTTATCCGTTATGTTTCCCTCCCAAATGTTCTCAGCATTTCTCAATTAATACTTGATGATCATCTTACTTCCATGCTGCTTCTGTTCTTTCAATTCCGCACCTCCCACCAAACAGTAACATGCAGAATTACAGCCCACAAAAGGAAAACTGAAACACGTGTGTCATACCTCATCACTACTGAAAGCCATTGGACCATGCCTTTTTTTAGGGGAATGTGCTTGGCCTCTCTTCTCAATATCAGTGCATAACATCGCTTGGGGTCTGCATCCTTTCTAGAGGAATCCACTTTATCATGCTTTACCTATGCCTAATTTCCTATATTTGACCCTTGTGAGATAAGTGAAGAATAAGTAACATCAAAATAAACTGGCAGGGCTTTACCCAGCTCTTAGTGAAGGCACACTTCTCTTTATTGTGCCCTTCATTGCACAGACTTGTATTGGGTGTGAGTAGAATTTTGCATTACCTTTGGATGGGGTATACAGAAAATTTTCCCATAGAAATACCTGTTCACAGTGATGAATTCAGTGCTCCATATGTAGCCACAAACAGGAACAATAAAAACTTCATGCTACATTTCCCTTAATAATTTTTTTTTTAAGTCCTGATCAAACTCTCAGCCAATATCCATCCTCAGGATAAGGATCAGCCTTTCTTTTCTCTCATTATGTTCTTCTGCAAATGAAAGCTTTGCTGAAGGATTTACTGGGGAGGCTGGATCTTAGAGATAGTAGAAATTTTGTCTCCCCATTTTCATCATAACAAATCCTAGAGTTCCTGCATATGTGTTCCTATCCTAAACCTTTTCTTCATTGTACAAGTTGGATGTGGATCTTCCTCCTGTAACTGTCCTTTCATCTAAATTCCACCTTTCTTCTTCTTTAAATTCTCAGTGTGCTCTTCCAGTTCTAGATGGGCACAATGATATTCTGGGTCCTCTTCTAATTCAGTAATGTCTCATTTCTAATCCATGTCTAATAAAACTGATAGATGATCAATTCTAAAACAACCCGTTTCCCTCTATTTATTTGTCCCACCATGTTTCTTTTATGTTTTTCCTCTTCAGTCTAACATATAAGGTATAATTGAGTATTGTCACACTCATCCAAAAGCAGCACTGCTTCAGCACATACCCGGACTCATAAGCTAATAAGGTTGTTCTTTTCTTCTCTCTCACAGCCCTACCATCACTGTTTCTACTTTTGTGAGCATACTGATCTATCATGTCTGTCCATATACCCATTTCATATTGATTCCTCAAGGCCAAATTCAAGCTCCACTTTGTCTTGGAAATAGTTATTGTTTTAAATATTGTAGTTTCATTTCCCCTTTCTGCAAACTCTTTACTTTCAGGATCCACCAGGTTTAGCACTTTACTTCATTCTGTCATATGTTCTAAGGTTCTTCTGTTGTTTTTCTAGAAAATGCATATTTTCTATTCAGCAAATTTGTGAGCTTGTTAAATGAGATAACAAAGCCATGCCATCTTGTATTTAAATGATGTGTAAACACACATTGCTCAGTGTTTAGTGGTTCTTCAGTAAATATTTTCAGTTGACTAACGTATTTAGGTTTTTATCTCTACTTGAAAACAATCAAACTTAAATTTTTATTTCTGTAATTACTTGCTTATGTCAAATTATGATTTTCAAAGAAAAAAAATAACATGAACATGAAGGATTATCAATAGTATTACCTGAAAAAAAAGTCTGAATTATTATGACATACTCTAGAAAACTGTGTTTTTAGAGTATAATTTAAGAGACAAGAAAATAAATGGAAAGTGATAACCAGAGTAGTTTTGAAATACAAATGATAATATGCAAACTTATATGACAAATTAAATACTTTCAAATATATTCAATTATGATATAACTCTTAAGCTAAAAAAATATTTACTCTGGAACTAAATTCTAATAGTAAAAATTCACTTCAACTAACATTACCCACATAGAAGTTGAAATATGTACAGAAAATCTTACTGCAGCAAGTTTTTCATTTAAATCAGGTAATGTGTTTAATGTTTAAAATTCACTGAATTTTGTATCTGTGTAATTGTAGCAATTTGTTCCACTTCATAAATTTTATTTTCAGCACCTGGAGTTTGGACCTTTTAAGAGGTCAAAATAGTAGCATATGCACAATGATGTATAGTGAAAGTAAATTTGAATTCAAGCATTCACTATGTATCAGGTACAATGTTAGGTACTTTCATTTCAGACGTTCAGTCATTCTTTGAGGAGGGTGTTTTGGTACCATTTGAGAGATGAGGAGATTAATGGTCAGAGAGGTGGGTTAGTTTATCCACAGTCACATAGTCAATTAACCAAGATGTTGAGCTTTTAATCTATCCCTTAGACTTCAGAAACTACACTGAGATGCCATTACCTCAGTAAGGTTTCAGTAAAACCCAATTCTACATATATTTGAGTAATAACCCTAATCTAGGGTCCTTAAGAAAGTTGGTACATTAGTGGTTAAAATGAGATTTGTATCTTTTGCACCTTCAGAATTATTTGAGAAAAATTCAAGGCAGCTTGCTAGAAATCCAAAGGGAAATAAATTGTCACAGCCCATTTTGGATATATGTATACATATATCTTTTATATATGTAAAACCATGTCATTAATAAGTGAAGCATAATATATGAAAACCCTCTGAATCCTTCTGCAGTTGGACAATGATGATTAATGAATGCTTCATTTTCTCATTAGTGTGCTCAGTTTTTTAATGCAAATTTTATGCAACTTTGGCCATCCTGATTTTTTTTTTACAGTATTACAGGTAACTTGCAAATTAGATTCATGTGCTTAACATTAGTCATAAGATTTCTTTCAAATAATACGAATTAGTCAACTGTAGTATTGCATTTTCTAAGAATTGAGTTCCATCTCTAATCTAGAGAATTAAATATATATACACACACATATATATTTCTTCAACATATACCAGAATATCTTGATGTTTTAAAGTACTCTTCCCTCAAAAATTAAATGTTTTATGTTAAAATACTGTAAGTTTTCTAAGGTTGTTATATTATGTGTATAAATTGGAAGGAGCAAACCACACACAGATGTCTACCTCGCAGTTTTGAATTGGAGAGCATATAGTGTATAAAAGCACTTTGTAAATTATAATACAGTTATTAACATTATCACTCTTAGTATTCTATCCTGATATAAATTGTCATGGTATGAACATAAATCACATATTCTAAGACCAAAGGAAAGAATCCTACTCTCATGAATTTATCGATTTATTTTCTCACAATTTATTAATAATTCTGTTAGGGATTGTTCTGATAGGGATTAGGTAATAGAAAATTCTGATAGGGATTAGGTAATATAAAAATTATACGCCATGACCTTGACTTCAAGAACCTTCATTTTATGTCTTCTGCATAATTAGGTGCTTTTATTTATTAATTTTTAAAAATTGTTATTGAATAAAAACATTAACATTTGCTTTATGCCTTTGATTATTTCCTTTTAACTTGAGATAACAGGTTATTGGAAATCATGAAGATGGTGTGAGAGATAATACTAGTGTGCATTAATATCTGGATATCCTTTCTTTTCTGCATATGGGAGATTATATTTTCCCTCCACTGTGAAGTTAGGTGTGGGGCCTTGGGATTTCTTCTGTCCAAGGAAAAATAGAAGTGAAGTATATCACTTCTGTGGAGAAGAGGTGAAAAGCTTCTGGGTGGTTTTTCAGAATCTCTCTCCCTCTGTAGAGGAGGCATTGGTTTGAGATAGTAGAGCCATATGATCGAATCATCCTGACCCAGAGTTGCCTGATGGAAGACAACTGTTGTGGAGATTCTCCCAGTTCCATAGTTTACTTATATGAATGAGAAATGAATTCTGTTGTCTTCAGGTACTGAGTTGCCTTTTTGTTTGGTTTGTTGCAGCAGCATAAAGCCTGCCCAAACTAATCAAATAGTCCGTGGGAAAATGGGTACTATAGCATTTGGGCAATTCTGATCTCTAGAGCCATGTTTCTACAGGCATATTTTGGCAATTTTAGTTTTGACTTTGAAATAGTTCTCTCCTGAGAACTATTCACCAAATAACCTGGAGTACCTCTAATTTGTATGGCATTGGCCGGGCATGGTGACTCAGTCCTATAATCCTACCACTCCAGGAGGCCGAGACGGGAGGATCCTTTGAGCTCAGGAGTTGGAGAAACAGCCTGAGCAAGAGCGAGACCCTGTCTCTACTAAAAAAAAAAAAAAAAAAGAAATTAATTTGTTTGGCATAACAAATAACTTAAGCCTCCAAAGCAAAAGCCTTGGGAAAATTCATACTAAAAAATTTAATAAAAATCAGCTATTATTCACTTACTAAATGTTATTAGATAAACCAAACATGAAATAGGAAAAAAATGCAAGACACTATATCTAAATTCAAAATGGTCTACTTTCCAATTGAAAAATGAACAGCATTCTTGTAATAATACTTTAAATTCTTTAATTTTAACTGTCATTAAGCAACAATCCATGTTAAAGACCAGATAACAATCATTTCCTAAATTAAAGGAGTCACTGAGTCTTAAATGATTTTATTTTGGTGTGGTGCTTAGAGTTATCTATGTTCAGCTCTTCCCTTTTTAGAATGACGTGAAAAACACCCTCTTCTATTTCTTTGGCTCTTTTATTTTTTCTACTTTTTATAGTGGAAGCCTCCCTATGCTATTTCATTTTTACCTTTTAAGAGCCATGCTAATTTAAATGCCACCAACATGCCAACTAACTTCATTTCTACAACAGCTAATTAGTTGAGCATAACTTCTTTTCTTCACACTTAGGACTGCAGATCAAAAATAATTGTGTACAATTACCTGAAATTAAAAGGATTTAATTTTATTACTAAGAAAGGGGGCACAGCAAATGATGTCTAATAAAGTACTTTGTGTCCATCATTAATAGTTCCTAAAATAGACATAGGACATTAAAATCTATCTCTATAAAGTTTATTCAACTCGTAGGAATCAGAGTTCTTACATCTGGGCTTCAATCCAACTTGAAATGTTACATCCCCACAATAATTTTGGTTCACCAAGAATCTGCTTGTTCCTCTCACCTAATTTCATCTTCAAAATGGAGTTCAAAAAACCTTCACAGGGCAGTATGATCAATTTTGGGAGGATTGCTAGTGTTTAAATATATTTCCGTGGCATTAAGCAAAAAAATTTTATGTTATCAGTTTGCCCCTTACGATGGCATAGGGCTTACAAATTTGCTGTAATAGTCCTGAGTAGCTGGCCTCCAATAGTGTCAATACTTGGACTACATGGAAGAGTATTCTCTTTGTGGAAACCTAAATTATCTACTTCTTTATTTTAGTCACTTTCATCTGACATATAATATTAATAAATGCTTTTATAAAAATAATTTGAATAGTGATTCTAATAAATCTGACATTATCCATCATAGTACTAATATATGGAAAGAATGTTTTGTGGTTAATTAAGCACACATTCCCTGTGTGATTTGTTGCCTCCTGTCCTAAATCAAGCAGTTCTTCTCCAGGTGTTCACCAAAATTAGAAATACTACCCAAATAGTTTTTTTTTTCTCTAATTTTCAAAAACTCCCTATTTAATGTTCTCTGTTTTTGTATGTTACTTCTTTATTTTGGGTATTCAGAACACTGGACTTACTGTCTAACAAGTAAGTTTTCCTGATTCCAGGAAAACTCTACAATTGGCAGCTGATGCTCCCATCAGCTTCTCATCCTCATCCCTTTGTTTTTGAGTGCTAAAACAATCATCACTTTGCCCAAGCCTGAATACTACTTCTGCAATACAAACCATATGTCAAAGGGAGATACATACCTTGAGAAGTTGCCCACAAACATACCAAGACACATGAAGTTGTCTTCCCATGTGTTAATACTATTTTCTAGTTGATGTTGAATTGGTTTACCTTTTTTTGTGAGTGTGAGATATGTAGTGGAAGATGTCTTTTACAATTTCAGTAATAGGCAAGCAGTAGGGAAACATGAAAGAGTAATGAGGTGATTGAGATTAAAGAAAGGCAATGTTACACAATATGTTTAATTTTTCTGAAAAAAATGAGTATGCATCTTTGTTAATAGCCTCACATTTTTGTTTTCATCATTTTCTCAAGTTGATATTGATCCAATGGTCAAGTATCTTTGCCTATTAATCTGATTTCCTTTTATGGGCACAGAGTATGATGTTTTATCCATATTTGGTGGTTATTAGACTCATGATATCCCAAATATTTATATTTTGCTTCCTCATTTAAATCTTCTTTCTACTAATAAAATAGTTCTATTAATAACAGATTGAAAGTAGTTTCCCCAAAATGACCACTGATTTTCAGGTATGTATGACATCATACATATGCATTGTTTTTTGACATATATTGCTTTTTGCCACAACCACCAACCATTGCTTTGAATATTTATTTGATCTTTTCTTATACACTCTCACATTACATAAAATTTTACAATAGGCTATATAGACAGTTAAAGCAATTTTTAAAAGTTATGCTTAAAAATATCACAGCATCTTCCTGAAGGTACAATGGTAAGTGGTGGTGAGGGGAGAAGGGGTTTAAGGGAATGGAGCTATGCTGATAGGCGTTATATAGATGGAGGATTTTACACTTGTCCTGCCTATGGCCCACCTTACCCCTAAATAGAAATTTGACTTCAGCGTCACTTCTTGCTTCTGAGATACCCTTTATATCCTGAAGTATACTGGTTTGGAGATATGGGAGACACTTAAGGTTGGTATCTCAGTGTTATCATGTGGATATGTAACAGTGGGAACTTTGGTGGTGTAGGACAGAATCGAGATAACCAAGGAGGTTCAGCTAAAGACTGTAATAATAGAAGATTAATTCTGGCATATTTTTCTTAATATGACATGTCAGTACTGTGTTTAATAAATGTGTAAGCTGTTCATAAAATTTTTTCTCACCCAAATTCTAACAAATCAAATTATGTATGATGTTTCATACTTTGGAAGCTACGTAGTTATTATATCACTCTTAACACTAGATTGCCTGGGTTCTGTCTTGCCTCTTGTATGATTGTCCTGAAGTCATCTGATTCTCTGAAAGATGTCTCCTTCTAGGAAAGACTTAGAATGGAACATATAAATATTAAAGATAAGACCAAGTTTGTTATGAGTGTCAATTTGAAGGAATAATTGTCTTGTAAAAATGAAAAAAAAAAAAGGGAGATACACTGCAGTTCCCTGAAGTATTACAATTTGTCATTGTAATACTGAGGTTTTGGCAAGAAGAACTCATGCCACTTCAGCATCTGTCTCTTCTATAACTCTGTCAGGGAGAGTTGAAACACATGGCATTATCATTCCAGAATCCTGAAGTTAGATTGGCAAAGACATTAGTGAACATGCACATTTAACTCTCATAATAACATCACTACATCTTAGCAAACTGTGGGCTTTTCCTATCCATTTGACAAG
Source organism: Mirza zaza (assembly GCA_008750895.1). Lineage (NCBI taxonomy): Eukaryota > Metazoa > Chordata > Mammalia > Primates > Cheirogaleidae > Mirza > Mirza zaza. Next base: position 14,725 of record VSMD01092422.1, on the reverse strand, counting down.
CCTTCGGTATTGAGGTAAAAATTGTGCTCTGACAACAGAAGGAAGATAGATCAAGTCTCTAGTGGTTGAACGTGTGACCTGCATGGACTATAGGCATGTAATTAAAGTTTTATTGTGGTATGGTCTTGTTCAGATTGATTTCTATTAAGAGGAAAGACTATTTTTTTTTTCCTTTCATTAAAAATAATATGGTCTATACCCTCTCTTCTCTTTCTGTCACAATTAGCATAATTTTTAGGAGATCTATTTTATGCTATTATTATTTCACAATCTTTATTTTTAGCATATATTTTATAATTTTAAAATTTGATAAGTTAAAACCTTAGATGTCTTCTTTGAAGGTATTTCATAATCATCATTGTTGCAACTTCCTGGATGCTGTTTGAATGGAGCAAATGAAACCCACTGTTTTCATGCAGCAAACCGAGCCAGATTTTCTCAATAGGAGTCATCTGTATGGGAGTAGGAGTCATGTGTGGAGATTCTGTTAAATCTTTCAAGTTATCCAATCACTTTTAATTCAAAGCAATACATAGTTGTTCTCTATATGTTTAGTACACTACCCAGATTTTCCAAGTGTGTCCTGACTTCAGATTTTCCCTTCATGTCCTTAAGTAGGAATTTAAAACACCAAATGACTTATTCTTGGTTTGAACCTACATGGCTGTGGAAATGATATTTGCTCCAGTAACCTCTTCGTGTTTCCTTGAGATTCAGGTTGTAGGCCAGTTCTATCACTGCCTTAAGTCTCTTTGTCTTAGATTTCTAATCTATAACATGATAGTATAGGTGTAAATTATTTCTAATTCTGAAGATGGATTTTGCATAAAAAGGCTCACTCCTCACCTCCCCCCCCTTTTTTGCACTTATTTAACAGTCATAAGATGTCTTCTCACCAGTTGCATATAGAGCTCTCTATTTCATACAGGGTTGAACGCGAAACTCCTGGTAGCAAGATGGCATTCTGTCTTTAACATTGATCATCTTGTTTCATCCTCATGTTTTCAATACCATTTTTAGTTTTAAAGGAAAAATAGTTTGGTGTACTTTCTTTAAAGGATGCCAATGGATAATTCAAGTATTTATTTTGCATTTTGTATTTATTTTGATGTCTACTCCTTGAAAAATTAATGAAACATGTTATACTTGTAAAATATACGCTATTTTATCTCCTTTTTACATAATAGAAAAGGGTGGAATTCCTTGACCAGGCATGGTTTAGCATCAATGATCAATTAACCACAGTTATGTAAGATAATTTTGTAAGGACATTTTTTTGGGATATTGGGGATAATTTTAATTTATACTTAGATTTACTTAGAAAAAAATTGGATCTTTGATTTCAAGTTGTTGCAATACTATTTTTTTTTATTCCTACAATATTCATTTTTTGCCATAAGTGTTTCACAGGTGGAAGTATCAAGTGGTTTATATGTTTCTATATTCTTTTTATAAATGATGTGTCTGGTAAACCAAAAGGAATGTTTACCATGCTTAGAATCATCCACTGCACAGAAAACTGGCTTGTTCTTCCTTCCCATCATCCCTTAAATTGTCAAAGACTTGCAGGGCTGAGGTTATGGAATAAGTGCTCTATATTCATAATAAAATGTTCCCCTCGGATCACTGGACATCTTTGTTTTGAATAAATGCAACAATATCTGTTATTTTTAAAACTGAACTTGTTAGCCCCCAGTTGAAATTGCCACAAAAGTAAGCAAAATGAGTGAGGTTTATATGTTCTTACTTTAAAAGATGAATTAATGAAAAACTTGTTAGCACCTATTTTGATTATTTAAAAAGTCCATTTTTATGAATTACAAATTCTGTTAAAATTGCTATTCAGAACAGTTTTCAGTCCTGATTAACATCTGTTTGAAATAGAATTTTAAAAATATTCTTTTCTTACCGAAGTGAAAGAGCTCATTGTTATAAATGAATAGTTTCTTTTAATAGTGTGATATATTTTCTCCATCTATTAATGCATATCTAGTATCTGTATCTAGATTCTTTTTGAAGTTGAGGATTTGCACAGATTTAATTGTATATTTTATCTTTTTCTAGTTGTACTGGAGCAGGTGTTCTCTGATTCCAGAAATCAACTAAAACTTTTCACTTCATCTTTTTATTTGTATGGAATATTATCCTCATTTTTTTTTATTTCTAAGCTCCAGCCAAGGCGCCAATACAACTTATTATCAAGAATGCTGTGGAATGATAGAGACATTATTAACATGTCATTGCTGCAAGGACTTAGAAGTCAGTTAATCAATATGTCAATTCGACAAACATTTACAGAGTATTGAGTATGTGTCAATCAGTGTCAAACCCTGAGGACTTACAGTTAGAAAATATACTGCCTGCTTTCAAATTGTCCACAATACAGTAGGGACAATAAATCATAAATTTCAGTATAATAAATGTATGCATACCACAGGAAGAAAGTAATCAAAACATCCCATTTTACACAAACATATATAATTTATTTTTATAGATTGAGGGTTGCAAGTGCAGTTTTGTTATTACATGTGGATATATTGTATAGTAGTGAAGCCTGAGCTTTTAGTGTGTACCCATCACCCAAATAGTGTACATTGTACCCAATAAGAAATGTTTCAACCCTCACCACCCTCCCGCCTTTTGGAGTCTCCAGTGTCTGTCATTTCATTCTGTATGTCAATGCTTACTTACACGTTGTTTAGCTCCCACTTATAAGTGAGAACAAGTGGTATTTGATTTTCCATTCCTAAATTGTTTCACTTAGGATAATGGCCTCAAGTTTCATCCAAGTTGCTGCTAAAAACTTGATTTTATTCTTTTCTGTGGCTTAGTAGTACACCATGCTGTGTGTGTGTAAATATACAGATTTAATTGTATATTTTTATCTTTTTCTAGTTGTACTGGAGCATGTGTTCTCTAATTCCAGAAATCAACTAAAACTATCCACTTTGTCTTTTTATTTGTATGGAATATTATCCTCATTTTTTTTTTTTATTTCTCAACTCCAGCCAAGGCACTAATACAACGTTTTATCAAGAATGCCGTGGAATGATAGAGACATTATTAACATGTCATTGCTGCAAGGATACACATACATAATACACAGAGAGAGTGCTCACATTTTCTTTATCCAGTCATCAGTTAACAGACACAGGTTGATTCTATATCTTTGCTATTGTGAATAGTGCTATAATAAACATACAAGTGCTGATATCTTTTTGATATAATGATTTCTTTATTTGGCACTGTTGTGGCCACCACCACTGGTGTTTTACTGGGTCATGTGTACCCTAAATCAACTGGCTTTGAGCCAGCACATCCTCAAGACCTGCCCAGGCACTGCAGACTTTGTGGCCTGATTGCCTTTCAAATTTATCCTGAGCCTCAGGCTAGTCTCTCAGCTGGTGGTGGGGATAGTTGATTTCTATTGCTGGAACAGAGGATTTCCCCTGGCAGAGTTGGTTTAAATGCTCCCACTTTTGGTGTTGGCAAAATTCTGCCCTAAGTCCCACAGTCACTTCAGTCTCCTCCCTCCCAGCACACAGATTGCCCCCCCCAAACACACCCCCCCTCACTGCTGGCAGGGTACTGTTGGGGAATGAGGGAAGGGTGGCATAGGCAATGCAATACTGTCTTTCCTGCTCTCTTCAGAGTCTCTTTCCTTGGCATAATGTTAAAACCAGGTACTGTGATGGCTCACCTAACTTTGGTTTCTTCTTAAGGTGCTTTCTTGGGTGGAAAGTTGTTGAAATTGATGTTCTTGCAGAGGGACAATGGCTGGCCATCTTGCTCCACCCTTCTTCTCCTATATATTATATAATATATATTATATAATATATTCTATATAATACATATATATAATCTCCAGAAATTTTTGTTTTTCAACTATGTTTATGATGTATTTTGCCACTCAGCAGTTTTTATGTAGTTAAATTTACTGTAATTTTTATGCTTTCTGGATTTCATGTCATGTTTGGAAAGATTTTCCCCATTTCAAATTATAAACTTATTATATTTTCTTTTGACATTTTTAGAGTGTTTGTTTATTTCACTTTTGCTTTGGATTAGTCGGAATTAGTTTAGCTGCAAGATATGCCAAAGAAATACAGTATAGCTTTGGTTTTTTGGTGCAGAGCTAGATAATGGTTTCAGTTAAATTATTGAGCATAAATATTTTACTCACTGGTTTAAACTAATGAACTGACATTGTTATTGTCACTATAATTTGTTTTTTATATTTATTTGCCAAAATGTTTTGTGCCGGTAATAACTCTGAAAATTGTTCCACATTTGCCAAGAATTGTATGACTATGGACAGAACCCATGTCATTTCTTGCAACACTCAGGTTGAATTTACCACTAATATTTAGTGTTACAGTGATTTAGCAGAGCAACTCTTCTGTTGCTATGCAAAAATATATTAAGCTAGTGACCTTCTTCTACAAAACACTTATGTGACAACATATGCTATAGCCCTATGGTAAGAGTAGCATATCAATTAAGAATAAAAAATTCAACTTTATCTCAGCTTTGAACTAGAAAGCTTTAGTGAGGCAAATCTGTGTCGCATTTTCCCATATATTAATTTGTATCCAATAATTTTTTTGCTCAGATGGTTCTCATGTTCTAAAAGATATATTTGGGTCATTGTGCCATTTATACATCTGCATAAACTACTTCAGGCATAAGACATTCTACTTTGAAGATAAAACCAGCTTGCTGGTGGCTAAAAGTAGGGAAGTGTGATCTATCTTCCTGGAAGTTCTTTCGAGAGCACCTCAGCACTTATACTGTAGAAGACACAGTTTGGAGGAAGAGATCCCATGCTTAATGAAGGAAGCCTATGAAACTAAGCCTCACCAAAGCCCTGAATTATAAAATCGAAGACAAGTGGCCATAATTTTATTGAAATCTGCCAACATCGTGCTGATTCGCTCTACCAATATTCTGTTCTTGTGTTTGCTCCTGCCCCTGTGATGAAAAGAGCGTGAATAGAATAGTTTTATATAAAATATCCTCATCTCTTGAAACAGGGTTATTTTTGATGCCTTGCATTTGTTTCTCTAAATCCACCATCCTTTCAAGGACCAGCTGAATTTTGGTTCTTCTATAAGGTCTCACAACATCACAAATAAATCCCCCTTGGCCTTTGACTACTACTTATTTATGGTTTAGCACCGTATTTTGCACTTGGCATAATAGGACTGTTACTGTAATTATTTTTCCAAATGTTTGTAGTCTTTCTCCCCTCCATTCACTGTAATTAATGAAGGACAGAGGTATGGTTCACATTTCCTGCTGTACTTCATACTGTGTAGGATGGAGTCTTACAGATATGAGAGGACAAATGATATCCCTGATGCATTTTATCTCATTCCTGAGTGATCAGAGCTGCACTCAGTCTTTGATTCTGTGATGTTTCTACAATACACAAGAACAATTTATGTCTTTAAGATTTTTTTTTCTGAGACACAGAATATGAATAAACAGTTTACGTCTGAATTTATCTGGGAGAAATAAGCTGCAAGACTATGATTATTTCATTTCTGAAAAACCAAATGTGGATATCAGTGTGATGGGCCATTTATCAAGTAGAATAATGTTGCCCATTTACAATTATTTAAAAGTTTGTACATGAATTAATGAGTGCTGAATATTAGGATTATTTATCAGGGATTAGAGCAAGTCAGGTTGGACAAGAGTAGGGGCTAATTTAGCAAATAACTTTTCAATTCCTGTGTATTGCTCAACCATTGTAGTCATCATCTTTAAAGTTCTTTCACTGTATAGCAATCACATAATCTATTGAAAACAATAAGTACCATAAAGTAATATTTTATGAAAGTTCGAAAAAAATGTTAGGTGATATACTACATTTAAGTCATTTCTTGGTCAGTTTTGGCATGTTACTGGGTTTCAAGTGCTTAGATGGAACTAGAAAATTCGCATTATTTGGGACCAGTGGATAAACTAGAAAAAGCTTTTGACAGCCTTATTTGTATTATAGTCTATTGTTGTATCTGAAGGATGCCTGTATATTTAAGAATGGCACTGTATCGCAGAATAGGTATATTACATAGCAGAGATTTGCCGTCTGTTGTTCTAGTAATTTGGAATGCCTTTCTTGACAAGCTGAGGAAGGACCTTTTCTTATGAGGTAGTATTTCTCCTTCCCTGAGGGTTTAATTTGTTGCTAACTGAAAGAGACCATCATGCTTTTGGCAGTGTGCAAATTAAAAATATTAATGAACTGAAATAAAAACTAAAATAAAATGGTGTTTTTATTAATTCACAATCAAAGTTTATGTTCATATTTCAGACTTGTCAGCATGTGAGTGTGTCCCTAGGCTCAAGCAATAGGGGAGAAATCTGGTGAATTTTATTTCTTTATGCTTATGGTTATTGCTGATATATATTTTTTTTTTTTTTAGAAATGGGAAATGTTGTTATTTCCTTTTTCAATCCAGATGGCTACTATTTCCATGTTCACAAGTAAAGGAACTCAGAAGTAAGATACATAAAAAATTTCAATGGATATTTTCTTGTATTATTATTACTATTTTATATGTGGTTTCAAATGCCAAAGAAACTCAAAATTAAATTCTGCAGGTTAAAAATCAATAAAAAGCTTGTTTGAACTTTGTGGTTTGCTAAACTGGTATAGTATCTCACAACACTAATGTTGGATTGAATGCTAAAGAAAAAATTATGTACATCCACGCGTCAAAATGACAATATTTGTGCCAAGGGAACTGCTATTGGTTTATTTTCCTAGTGAACAACCGTTCATATAGTTGGATGTAGCTGTTTAGTTTGGAAGCCATACTGTGATTCTGAAGCAGACGTATCTAATTATTTAGGCTACATGAATCCATCTCACTTGTAATCCACAATAAGAGAGCTGTTTGAATAAGCCAGTGTTTTTCATTCTCCATACCAACGACATTTATGGCTGCCCTCTACGTTGTAGGATGTTTAGCAACATCCTTCGTTTCTACCTGCTGCGTGTAGTAGCAGCCGTCTAGTTCTGATAACCAAAAGTGTCTCTACACTGAAAATGTCACCACCTAAGGGATAAAAAAAAATGCCTTTTGTTGAGAACCACTGGAATAAAGTAGATGTGACTCCAGTAGAGATCCTTTACTCTCAGTGTATGTGCCATCTCTGAGAATTAAAACAAGATTAAAAAGTAGTCAACTTATCATTTGGCACATAATTGTATTTTCACCTGTATTTATTGTTGCCAGTTATGCATTTATCCACTAGTAGCTACAAAGTAAATAGGCACAAAGCACATGCATTATGAATTAAGTACCGTAAGTCTTCACTTAACATTAGGGATTCTCAGAAACTGTGACCTTAAGTGAAACAGCACAATACCAATTTTACCAAGGGATAATTGATATAAAAGTTAAGTTCCTATGGTATATTTTTGTTCATGAAAACATCACCAAGCTTCTAAATGAAGATGCAAAACACTTCTAATATTAAACATTGAAATAAATGTGATATATATACACACACACATATATATTTAAGAAAGATTAATAAGAAACAAGACAATTATTTTTTACCTGATTTTTGCACTTCAGGGTCCCGGGTGGGAGGAGCTATCCTTGCAGCTCGGGATGTAAGGCAGGAACTAACTCTGGACAGTATGCCATCCCTTCACAATGCATACCCACACACACTCAGACTGGGACCATTTAGTCATTTCAGTTAACCTAACATGTACATCTTTGGGATGTGGGAGGAAACTGGAGTGCTTGGAGAAAACCCACGCAGACATGGGGAAAATGTGCATACTCCACACAAACGGTGGCCTTGCTTAAAAATCAACCTTTTTTTCTCATCAGCATTGTAAAAAAACAATATTGAACAAAACATTATTTCAGGGCTTACTCTGTGTGTGTATACATATATATTAATATATCTACATATATTTAGATCTATCTGTATATCTATATCCTAGGTAGTATCAATTAGTGATATTAACTTAGACAGCTTTCTGGATATACTCAGAAAATAGTAGTATGGTCCTTTTCAACCTAAAGGAAGGATTTCAAAATGAAAATAAGATTCAGTTAATATTTATTTTTAGTAAGTAAAAGTTTCTACTTCTCGTATTAGTTTTCTCAGTTAACAAAACAAAAACTCCACCCAAATTGACACTATAAACTGTTTGAATGAAGTCAGAAAGACCTGAATTAAAAACCAATACTTCAAATTCACTGTGTGTTGCTTTTTAATTCGTAATAATGAATCAAATTTTTGGAATAAAACCACTTAAACATCTGTTTTTATTTATTTATCTAGAATTTAATTTTGTTACTGTAAGTCTAAATCTTTAGTAAATTTCTTAATCACTTTTTCTATTATAATTACTTCTTGGTGTGTGGAAAGAGCCTAAGACTTAAATTTTAGAATTCTGGACTCTTGCCTTCTTCCTGCTACAAATTAACTATGTAAATTAGCCAAATACCCTAACCTCATTTGAGCTTTAGTTTCTATAAGAAAAAAGTATAAAATGGAGTAAATGTTCTCTTACCTACTTTATATGTTGGTAACAAAGATCATATAAGACTAAGCTCTAAAATCTATTTCTTACACAGATAAATTCAGCTCACTTTGATGTTCTTACCTAGTAAAATGGTATATATGCTAGGAATGGTGGAGATCCATCTAAATTTTTTATGCAAGAAGAAACAAAATCTACCTTGAAGAAGCTTATGCTCAGTGGGTGTTACCAGCATCATGATTGCTTTCCACTGAACTACAGTGTTTCTAGACTAGAAGATAGTTTCATAAATATTTATATAAATGTATATAAAATGCAGAAAAAGAGTATTCTATTAATCATATTTAATTAAACAGGTTTTCTGAGCAAGCATATCCATACTTACATAAACATGAAGAAATCAACCTATAATGAAATGTCTCTCAATCTCCAAAGTATGATTTAATGACTGTTACTGTATAAATGGTGATTACAGAACTCAGGTCAATAACAGAACAAACAGTACTTATATTTTTGCCTGTTTAATATTTGCTTTAATTTTTTCTTTTGATAAAAAAATGATCTGCTACATTACCCATATACTGCCTTTCTATTTTAGAATAGCTGAATGTGAAATGTACTACTTAATAAAGCAGATGCAAGGTTTTGTAGTATGTATTAAGACAGATTGCTTATGTGAAATGGAAATGAATACCATAAATCAAAATAGCCCATTACACATTTCTTGTTTTATAGTAATTTATCAATTTTATTTTTAGTTTTTTATTGTTTAGGTATATAGTTTGCTACCTGAGTGTTGGCCTCCTTGTAAAATTTGATTGCATGTATGCCTTTACCACAGCAAGAGGGTGCACATACAATATCTTCCCATTTCAAATGTGAGATAGAGATTGAAAAAATTAGAGAAAGTCTTAATAGTTGATGTCATATTAATGGCATTAATAAAATATATTTTATATCTTATAAATAATAAAAATTTCAAAACAGACAATACAACCTAAAGATAAATAGAAATACAAAAAAGATACAGAAAGTTGTAATAGAATACTAAATATTTGTGACTAAATATCTTTTTAAAATATTATTGTGTTTGTTTTGGTATTTGAATCTCTGAAAAACCACAAGTTCTTACAATTTATATGCCAATTTATTCAGAGTAAGAAAATGTTTTATAAGGTCTTAAACTATTGCCATTCATTCCATCATGAAATAAAGTCCACAGACTTGAAAAGGTACAATTACTGTACTCAAAAACCTCATGGTATAACTGATGCTATATACTGCAATCCGGTGAGTCCCCAAAAAGGAGCTGCTGTGATTGGCAAAATGAAGGGGAAAATTCTATTTAATGAAATTATAATTTTAAAAACACAACTTTTTAAAAATTCAGTGAAGTTTCAACTAAATAAAAATATAAAGGATGTATCAAACTGTCTTTTTAATGGCATCCTGAATTACAGTTTTGCAAAGTCAGGTATTATGCATATTTTCACCAGATTTTTAAGTGACTTTGCATCACTCAAGAGTTATCTGATAAGTGTAGACTTTTTTTTTTTTTTTTGTATTTAAAAACAAGACATGGAAATTGGGTTATCCACAGAGTTCAGTTAGTAAAATTCACACTCAATGACAATGATTAGCCACCTAGTATAGGAATAATGACAACTCCAAAAATAATAATGCAGTAGGTTCTACAGTTATCTCTCGCATCACTAAATTAAAGAGGTGCATTAAAGGGAGAGCAGAAAACTTCTTACTGGTAAGCATCTGCCTGTGAGAAGTCAAAACTGGCAATGACAGATAATTCTAATAGGTCTAAGGAATTTCAAAGCATAGCAAGGGTGGAGCCTTTGTATAGACAAATAGCTATAGGCTATAGATTTCAATATTCCTTTACATAACAGAATGCAACCTGGTGCTAACACTATCAAAAAATAAGACACACTTATATGATGTGTCCTTGAAAGAGATAAATTAAGCATTTTACACATTTTAGAAAAAATGTATTTTAAAGGAAAAAGCTTAATATATTGGATAATTCATATGTGAAACTCATGACTTCAGAAAAACGTAAACTATTGCATTATTTTAAAAACAACATACGAGATAATGTAGAAGCAAACAATAACCAAAGTACTATTCCAATGAGTAGGACAGCATTAGTTAGAAATTGCTTATTTATATCATCTCTATTACAGGTTAAATGTCATTTCTTATCAAAACAACCCCCCCTCCCGTATCTTGCTCTATTAAGTTCTATTAGGAAGGAGTTGCAAATGAAATGTCATGTCCTATCCATGATATAATGATTTGTATCTTGTGTAAATTGAATAGTAAGTTAAGAATACGTATTCATGAGCATGTGATCTCCAAGTCTCTGGCATGGATGGGCTGCCAATAACATATTAATTGGATTTTATAATTAGTGATTTCAATTAATAATACCCACAATCATTATTTTCATAATTACCTTATGTACAAATGTCATTTAATAGTGCCTTCAAAATATTGTATAGTATACATAAAACATTGAAAAATATTAATGATTTATTAAATAATCCCATTATGGTATTTCAAAAATGTTGCTCAGATGTACATATGTCATTGTTAGCAACTGTTATTTTAATTAAAAATTATGTATATATATTTTTTTCTTATTTGTAGTCACAGATAATCACTGTTTTCCTTGAGTGGCATTTCTCACTTCTAGTTCTTTTAACTAGTTCTATCCTTTTATCTCTGCTGATATCATATCATTTTAGTGGATATAGTCAAATGGTCTTTTGGATGTAAGGCTGTTCAGACTTTTAATTTTTCTGCTTTTTGTGTTTCATTCTGTATAATACATGTCCTCTAGCACTACCTCCTCTCCCAACTCTCACTTCAAACAGACTTTTGTTCTTCTGCATCTTATGTTTAGATTTCTCTCTGAGAGAATTTTTGGGTGCACATTTGAACTTTTAAAAGTTAGGCAGTATATGGTGATGTATAATGATATATTACCAATAATTCAGTAGTCATCTTTACCTATTTTAGTGTGTTATAATACATCGGATGAAAAATTTAGAAGAAATAAGTCAGTGAATATAGGAAACTTGGTTATACTTGTAAAACAGTTTTAGCATAATAATTTAGGGGAGAGAGAATTTTTATTCAAAATATTTATTCATAAAATAAAAGATCTCAAACAGAATATTTTGTGGTTTTCTTTTGCTACAGCTATATATTTCCCCAGGTTTGTGAGTAATTCAAAACAAACTGGGTGATAATTAAAGAAGTTGTATGAGAAGTACTATTCTTCATAATAAAAAATGTCATTTATTCAGTATCCATGTGCCAGTAACTGTGCTATGTGTTTTACTTAGATCATTTAACTTAATACTCATGCTGAATTTGTAGAGCACTATTATGCTTATTTAAAGATTAGGAAACTATTGCTCAAAGCCATTATTGGCCCCAGATCTATTGCACTCTTTTCACTAAGCCATGCTGCCTTTCTTTGTCTGACATCACTACCATAAAACACAATAAATTTCAAAGTAATTGAATAAATATTAACTCTGTATTTTACAATTAGACTTTTTTCAGGAATTGCACAAGTTGATAAAAATATTAAATTGGAAAATCATTCTACACAGATAAAAAAGAAAAGGAAAAACCTCTTTGGTTTTTTTATGCAAAAGACCAAAACTGGTTAAGGTAGTAGAATAAGCTTTTAAGATTTATAAGGTTTATTTCTTTTAAAATATCTTTTGATGTAAAATATTTTCATTAGCAAATATTGAGAATTTAATCATATGCTGTTAATAATATTTTATTATGTGCTACATCTAAGACCATGGAGAAAAAAGATCTCTAGTGTTTGAGAGAGCACTATTTTAGATGATAGAAGTTATCTCATTCCTGGTAAATGTAAAATAAAATAGAAAAGGCCTTTTCATGTTATATTAATGTCATTTCAGAGTGTTTCAATATAAAGAGAGAAAATTTAATTTTTGATTTCAACATAATTGTATTTAAAATATTAGATTTCAGCCTATGCATACTTCCTTGGCTTAATTCTATATCTAATTAAACTAATCATAATGGAAAATGTATAATTCTATATTTCAAAATTCTTCTCAAATCCTAATGCATTTATAGTAATCCAGCTGCACAAAACTACCAGCATGAGAATAAAGAAACCATTATGAAATATTACCTGTCATATGCAATTTTGCGAATATATACTGAATAGTATTTGACCAAAAATTCAGCCAAGTATGTAGGATAAATTTCTAGCTTCATAGGAAGTGCTCTGCGTGGCATTAAAAAATGCTCATATTGATTTTACAAAAAAAAAAAGAAAAAGGAGATGGCATATGAAAACCAAGTAACTTGAGGAATCACAATTCATTATTTTATTGCTGTTTAACAAACTACTCAAAAATTTAGTTTAAAACAACCACCACTTACATTAACTCATAAATTTAGGGGTCAAAAATTTGGGGCAGGGATCAGTTGGGAGATTCTTTTGTTTCATGTGGCATCAACTGATATCTCTTGATGGTATTTGCCTAGAAGATGACTGATTTGGCATGTACAAGATAATTTCACTTACGTCTGGTGCTTTGGTGGGTATGACTAGCAGCCTGGGCCCAGCAGGGACTGTCAGTCTGAGAACTGCATGTGCACTTTCCATCGTGGTGTTCTTAGTAGTCAGACTTCTTACATCTTGGATCAGGGTACTCTAAGGAAGTATTCCTGGAGAGCCGGGGAGCAGCTGTGGTAATTCTTGTGAGCTAGTCTTTGCAATACCAAAACATCAGTTTGACTGCATTCATTTGTTTAGATAAGTCACTGATGCTAGCCCACATTCAAGGTAAGGGGAATTGGACCCAGTATTTTAATTAGAGACTATCAAATAGTTTTTGACCATTTCTCATCCAGTGTCTATGGGGAATTATAAACCAGGTTCTCTCCCATTGTTCTGATTTTCTCCTCTTATTTGCCTTAGCTGTATATGCTGAGCGCACTAATGTTTAAAATAACGTGTCAAGTGAATGTGTTTTTACTAACAATGGCTAAACAGAAGTAAAGGGCAAATTTATTTATTTATATTTTAGTGAGCTGCAATAAAGAGGGATTTCTAACTATTTGGTGATTGCATTATAGATAACAGAATGTATGTTGATGTGCCACACTTGAGTTTGAAGGGGCACAATGAAAGCCTTTTTGCACTATAACGTCCAGATAATTTACACCTAAATTTTAAAAGACTATCTGATTTCAGTGCTCGTAAAGAAATTTGATTTTTAAATAAAAAGGCTAATCAAGTAATTAATTTTTCTACTAGAGAAAATTCCTTGCATTCTATAGGTTTTTAATATGGGTTTCAAATATGATACATATTTTTGTTCAAATTAACTTTAACTCTAAGGTCATAAGAGTTTGCTGTATTTTTAATCTCCCTTATTTCTAAGAACTAATTAAATTTGTGTTGATTCTTGGCAAAAAAATAACTTATCAATCAACATTTTCTCTCAGATAGGTAGATTGTGCTTTATGGAATAAATCAACAGATGACAGAATTATCAGCCACATATGTATAAATAGTAATAATCTATACTAATACATTATATGTCAGTGTTTCTCAAAATTTAATGTACATATTAATCACCTGCTGATCTTTTAAAAATTCAGATGATGAATTGGAAAGTATAAGGGAAAATATCTAAGTTTCTGCATTTTTTTTTACTCCTTTTATTTCATCGATGTGGGTCTACCCCCGCCCCGAATCCCTGGTATACACTACCACCATTTGAGCACCATAGTTTTAGTCAGTCAGTATCAATTTGATGGCAAGTAGATGTGGAGCCCATTTTCGAGATCTTGTGTCACCTCACTTTGGATAACACGTGAGGTGTTAATTAAGCTTAAGCTTAATCCAGGATAGCATAAACGGTGCTAGCTCACTGTCGTTTCTTAGGATTGAGTAATATTCCATTGTGAGCATATACCAAATTTTAATTATCCACTCATGAGTTGACGGGCACTTGGGTTGTTTTCATGACTGTGCAATCGTGAATTGTGCTGCCATAAACATGCGGGTGCATATGTCTTTATAATAGAGTGACTTATTATAGTTCTTTTGGGTAGATGCCCAACAATGCTATTGCTGGGTCGAATAATATTTCTATTTCTAGCTGTTTGAGGTATCTCCAAATT